>OU898285.1:20617217-20901217 GCA_918026665.1 Diabrotica balteata
AAAATTTCCGCGCTGAACACGATCCCGGTGTCAGTATTGTCATATGACGTCCATGTTAAAGCCACAGAATGCGAAACAAACCGCTTTTTTTTGAAAAATTCATATCTCAAAAAATACCTCTTTAATTTTTTTCAAATTTTTACAAAAGACGCCTTAATACAAGTACTTTCGACTAAAAGTTATATCAGAAGTCTTTTTTATATATTTGAAGCCGCTGCGCCCTATAAGAGTCCAAAAAACGCGATTTTCCTGAATTTTTTTAGCACTTTTCCTTCGTTTTTTCAGCTCTTTTAAATAACTTTTAGAGGTTTTTCGGTTTTTTTAGAGGTTTAATAACAAATTCTAATTCTACGAAAAATTTTACATAAAAAATGACTATTTTGAATTTATTTACCACCAATTTTACCGTTTTATACGGTGCGACACAATATTAAATGCAGAATTGGGCGCTGTGTGATCAATACGTTTTTTGCGCAAGGATTTTATTATTATACATATTATAATATTTTGTTCTCTATATACACAAGGGTGTGTGTGTACATATATATATATTAAATATATATATATATATATATATATATAATTTATTTATATATATATATATTATATATATATATATATATATGTAATATAATAATACTTTATCTGTCATTTTTCTGTTTTATAAAGAGCACCAAAGTTACATTTTGTCCTGCCTAATTGTACTTGAAGGTGATTTTTATGTTCGCACACAATTACATAATTTAGAATATAATTATAAGGAACTGTCAGTTGTACATTCATTGCCAGTATATCTTGCCACGTATAAACATTCGGTTTGATTTCTGGTAAAATAGATATTTCATCTTCCATACTATAGATAAAGTCACGTTCAGATGGCAGTGTACGGATATAGGATAACAGCGTTTGCCAATTCTACTGCCATTGTTAGTTTTGCTACTTTTTCTAAAATAAGCAGGGTCAAACTCACGGTAAACTAAGATATGTTGAGGTTAAGCTAAAGTTGTTAAATAGAAAATTCGTGAATGAAATAAATGGTAATAATTCCTAAAATGCTTTTATACATAATACCGCAGTTAATAAGGAAAAAAATATGAAAAATATTTCTACAGGTTTTTTAATGTTCTAAACGGTAGATAAGGGATAACTGATGATAATTCCTTGAAGAATTACAGCCAATTTTGCTTTGTTTATTTTTTAAAGAAAGATGAAATTTGGAAAAAAATCATTTTTTTTGCCTATTTTGTTCCTCGTGCATTTTAGGGAAAAATGTTTCAAATAATGTTGCAGATCTTAAAATAGTTTTTAATTTTTTAGTTTGTAAATTAAAATACATAAACAAATGACTGAGATAATTACAAAAAACCCCTAATTGAGGCCCCTTAGAACACAAGGGTGGTTAAGTGCAGTTGCTTATCACTTAGCAACTGATATCTACAACAGGCACGAACTTTTGGCTTCAAACTTTCTACATTAACAACAATAACACCATCAAAATTTACATGTCATTGAAAACAATGCTGAAAACTGAAAAAGTGCTACCTAGGTTTTTAAATTTATATCGAACTTTGAACAAGATATTTCAAAACTTTGTTTTTGGCACTTACACCCCTTGTGTTCTAGGGGCCTCAATTGTGCACTAATTTATTAAATGTTTATAACTTTATTTTTTGCATAATGACGTCTAATATTGACGTATTATCAACTACTGAAATTATGTCGATTAATGAGTAATTTAAGTGTGCTACATTTCAAACCAGATCAACTTAAATATTTTATTACCTTTACTGAGAAAAAAGTACCCCCGAAAAAACAATTTTCAATCATCTTCATTTTCATAATCTAGTTCATCTTCAGTGTCATCGTTTAAATGAAATTCTAATAGGTTCAATGTCATCTTGAATGTTGTCTACTGTCCAAAAATTATTCTCCAATTTTAATAACATGATTGACGTAATTTTTCCAATGTCCATTGTTCTGTACTTTATCCATAACCTTCATAAATCAATGTTTTAACGTCGTTTTGTTTGAAACTTGAATTCTTAGAGGACACTTACCGTTTCACTTCACTCCACACCATTTCTATTGGGTTCAGTTCCACAGTGATAAGGCGGAAGTCTTAAGATATGTACATCTACGCGGCATTGTTCGTCACTGTGGTTCCTGTATTTTTACACCAATACAATCAATTTTGTATTTGTCATAAATATTTTAAATACATTAGCAGTTTCCAGAAGTTCATTTTTTAAGTAATCTTCTTCAAATTAAATGTCCTTTTCATAGAGCCACTCCTTAATTTGACGTTTCACCCAATATTGTTTGGGAAATATTTAATTTCCTAGAGTGTATAAGATGCATTGTCCAAGATAATGACATTCTTTTTATTTTTTGGGAGATTCGGTATTAACATCTCTTCAAACCATTTTTCATAATAGATCTCCGTCCATTCTCTTCATGGTAATCTTCAGCATCCTTTTTTGGCAAGAAAAGTGATGGTCAGCACCTTCAACAAATCCGTCTTTGTTTCCTGCATGGACTAAAACAAATCTTGGTCCTTTTCCGGTCGGAGTTTTTAAACCTGTGGTAAGTCCATTTACGAAAGCCTGTCGGCTATTTTTTATTGTTGTATCTTGCCATACTTGCCCATTGGTTTATTCCAGTATTAACACATGATTCGTCCATATAAATGATATTGGCTCCTTCGTTCCTCAGTTTCTTTATTTCCCGGAGATAGTGACGCCTCCAAGCGACTATTTCTTGTTTTTCTATTAATATTGAATTTCTACCTTGTTTGCCATATATATAAACCCCATGTCGTGCAATAGTCTTCTCAACGTACTCTTGGAAAAAATTCGGAAGATGCTCCATTTGCTTCTATTGCTTTTTTCTAGTACTACGTCAAGGGTTGGAGGAATATTGTCCATAAAAAAACCGTGCACTACTTGTCTTATTCTAGACCGAGTTGCTTCTATCATATCTATTCTCACGACTATTCAAATAACCGGTTCTTTTTTTTTCTTATAGGAGTTACGAGTGGACCATTTTTACTTTCACTTCTATATCGGATATCGTTCGCTCAGAGACTCCACTCATAGCCAGAAACTTCCCGCACTATTGTTGATTACACTTTTATCATTTATTACTGTTTTGATTAAATAGTTAAAAACATTTAACACTATTTTTTTGCATTCACTATTTAACAAATTACCGTTTTTGAATTTTATTACACTCGCGGCCATTTTGACACTGACACGACACAAACGTCTGATATCAACTGAAAATTCTTTTAATGACTCTCAAGTATTTACCTGAATTTATAATTGCTGGCATTAGACAATAATTTTGAATTTATAAATAGGTATATTTTTTTAATTCTAAATTATTTTTTAATGTCTGTAAACTGTAAATGCAGGTAGAGAAAAGTGTGTCATTAAAAAGGACATTAAGATCAAAAACGGATTATACAAAATATTTATTTCATTTCCACGAATTGTAAACAATTTTGAACAGAAGATATAATTCGAAACGACCAGATTTCGAAATATAACTTTCTATTTTTAAAATACCAACAGAAAAATTATTAATTAAAAAAATGTAGTATTTTTCCGTTTCACATTCATAAATACTTCTTCTTTTAAGGAGCCGGCCCATAACGTACGATTGTAGGTACGATTAAAAACTGACAACAATGTAGTTATTTCTGGCATATAGAAAGTACAGGCCTTATCTCTGTAACGCTGCATCTGAATGTGAATTTATCTATAGATATAATAAATATAATGTATTATTATTTATAAAATATATTATTTATATATATATATTATATATATATATATATATATATTGGATGTAATAGATATAATATAATGTATTTATATTTTATATGTATTAAAAATTGTATTGATCACAGCGCCCAATTCTGCGTTTAATATTGTGTCGCCCCCTAGGAAAACGGTAAATAGGTGGTAAAATAAATTCAAAATTAGTCATTTTTTGTTGTAAAATTTTCCGTAGAATTCGTATTCGTTGTCACAAAACCTCTAAAAAGTTATTTTGGAATCTGGAAAACGAAGGAATAAGAGCTAAAATAAGGCAGGGGAAAATCGCGTTTTTTTGGAATTTTATAGGGCGCAGCGGCTTCTAAACGTATACAAAAAGGATTTCTGAGGACAACTTTTTGTTTCGATACACTTACTACAGGGGTCCTGCAATGATACCCGATCTAATAAACACCATCTTACTCTACAATTACTCAACAGAAAGCAGCTACATTTTCTTCCAAGGAACAAGCCATTATTATCCCAGTAGTAAACACACTAAAACTAGAATACTACGTTACAGCAATAGGATCAATCGTACAGCCAAAAAATGTACTCTTTTTATCAACAATATCTAATAGCAGAATCTACAACTACCTCTTCAGCAAAGAGGTTGTTAACACCTTTTTAACAGATCACAGAGGAATAAAACTAGGATATAATATCATTGGAGCGAGAATATTAGTCACTCCTGCTAATAAATTACTATTATACAATGTTTCTCCGATTATTCCTGATCAAATCATCAAGAAATATCTTGCTGAGAAGGGCAAGGGCATCTTAAGAACGGGAATCCAAGACCCTCAATATAGTCACGTCCTAAGCTTCCGTAGACAGGTGTACTATACACAATCTAAATCAATTCTCGTTAACTTCGATAATACATCTTACTGAATCTTCCTTTCTGATGGACTAAGCTGATATCTCCATCAATCTGGTCATATAGCCTCAAAATGTACCAATATGGCGATTCAGTTAAATACATCCATACTTACATCTCAAACCGATCAAGAGTCTATTCCTGCCTTCAATGCGATAGCTGAAAGCAAAAATCACTCTGTTCAGAATCAAACGGAAAACACTTACAGATACTTACTTAGATACTTACTACATACAGATATTACTATACAGAAATTTCTCAATCTGAAATATCGAAATCACTTGGTACACCAACGGCAGAGAACACAGAAACAGATTATATAAAACCAAAAGCAATATTAACAAAAAAGTTGAATAACATAAAAGGCAGATATCAAGCACAATTAACACGAGCAAGTAAAAATAAGTACGTGGAATATCAGAACAATGCTTGAACCAGGAAAAATGCAAGAGATTGTCTCAGAGCTGGAAAGATACGGAATTGATGTTGCAGCAATTCAAGAAATTAGATAGGCAGGTCAAGGAGAAATAAATAAAAAAAATTACACATTACACTACTCTGGGCACGAAAAACAAGGTCAATATGGAGTTGCATTTATAACTACAGGAAAAATACAAAATAATATTATGCAATTTAAACTAATAAATGAGCGCATGGCATACCTGAGAATTAACGCCAAACCATTTAATATATCCATCATAAACGTATATGCACCAACTGAAAGTGCTGTAGCAGAGGAAAAAGATAACATCTATGAGAAACTGGAACAAGAAATTGAATCTTTACCCAAAGAAGACACAATTCTGGTAATGGGAGATTTTAACGCTCAGATAAGCAAAGAAGACTACATTAACCAAGTTGCAGGTAAATATACATTACATGAAAAAACAAATGATAATGGTCAAAGATTATGCAACTTAGCCACTAGCACCAATATGACTGTCAGTAGTACAAAATTTGCACACCCTGTATACCACAAAGTAACATGGGTCTCACCAGACCAAAAAACATGGTCCCAAATAGACCATATACTCATCACAAAGAGAAAGCAAACATCGATAACAGACGTGAGAACATACAGAGGTGCACATGCAGACACAGACCATTTCATGGTTACCGCAACGTTAAGACAAAAAGTCAAAAGAAAGCTAAAAAACAAGACAACAAAGGACAAATGGTACATAGAAAAATTAAATGCTACAGAAAGAAGAATTAAATATGCAGAAGTCATAAGCAAAAAACTGAAGGAATACTGTGAACATACAGAGGATGTTGAAACAGAATGGAGCAATATAAAAAAATGTATAAATGAAACAGCTTATGAACATGTAGGGATAGAGAGAAAGAACAAAAAAGAAGAATGGTATAATCAAGACTGTCATAACATGTTAAAAAAGAAGATAGAAATAAGACAAAGGTGGATAAGAACAAATAGACAAGAATATAAAGAAGAATACAACAAATTAAGGACAGAATGTAAGAAACAAATAAGAAAAATTAAACGAACCTGGTTAAATGATAAGATAAACGAAATAGAAAAAGAAAACACAAATAGAAACACAAAAGCATTTTATAAGAAAATTAACGAGCAGAACAAAACCTTCAAAGGAAAGATAAAAGGCATAAAGGATAGAAATGGAAAAGTATCAGAAAATGACAAAGAGTTTAAAGAAATCTGGACTGATTATTTTAAAGAATTATTAACAGTACAAGAGGACGAAGACTTAAATGAAAATGTGGAAGAAGAGACCACGATGATAGAAACCGAGCTAGAAAAACCAACGAGAGATGAAGTTGAGGAAATTATAAACAGTAGTCGCAACGGTAAAGCACCAGGTATAGACGGTATAAACATGGAACTAATAAAATATGGCGGACATGAACTCAGAGAAAAAATATACCAATTAATAAAAGTCATATGGGACGAAGAAAAGATGCCAGAAGAATGGCACAAAGGACAAATTATCACAATCCATAAAAATGGAGACCAACGAATGTGTAATAATTATAGAGGACTGACATTATTAAACACAGCGTATAAAATCATGTTAACCTTAATACAACGAAGACTGGCCAAAGCGACAACAAACATCATGGGACAGTATCAATGTGGATTTATTAAGGGAAAGTCAACAACAGATGCCATACATACGGTAAAGCAAATTATAGAGAAAGCTTATGGATATAAAATAGAAATTGAACTGCTTTTTATAGACTTCCAACAAGCATTTGATTCAATAAACAGAGCGAAATTACTTACAACTATGAGAGAAATGAGAATACACAACAAATTAAGACGATTAATAAAAATGACAATGAGCAAAACCGTAGTAACTGTAAAAACACAAGAAGGAGACACAGAAGAATTTGTTATAAATAAAGGTGTACGTCAAGGAGATTCATTATCTGCAACTCTGTTTAATCTTGCCCTGGAATATATAGTCAGAAAAATCAACAAAGGTACACTTAGAACGAGAGAGGGACAAATAATAGCATATGCCGACGATATTGTGACAATAACAAAGAACAGAAAAAAAATGGAAAGTATGTTAAAAGAATTGGTAGCAGAAGGGAAAGTAATGGGATTAGTAATAAATCAAGAAAAAACAAAAATAATGAGATTTAACAAAAAATATGAAAACAAAAAGGTTAGACTGGGAGAATATATATTTGAAGAAGTAGAAAAGTTTAAGTATTTGGGAATAGTATTAGCAAACAATGGAGAAAGGGAAACAGAAATTAAAGAAAAGATAATTACAGCAAATAAGACATACTATGCAAATAAAAAGCTTCTAAAAAATAAATTACTGAGCAAAAAATCGAAAATGAAAATATATAAAACAATAATTCGACCGACTATGATGTATGCTGCCGAAACCCTTAGCATGACAAACAAACAAGAGGAAGACCTTAGAATACTAGAAAGGAAAATACTAAGAGCAATATTAGGACCAATAAAAATTAATGAAAACCAATATAGACAAAGAACGAATCATGAACTACTAAACGAAATTAAAGAGGATATAGTTTGTAAAATAAAACAGCAAAGGGCAAAATGGCTAGGACATATATGGAGATCAGGATCATCTACGACAATATTCTCAATATTGGAATGGACACCAGCTGGTAAACGAAGACGTGGAAGACCAAGATCTACATGGCTACAAGAAGTAACAAACGATCTCAACAGGGCGGGCGTACGACAATGGAGAGAAAAAACCAGAGATAGGAAACAGTGGAGAAAAATAACAAGAAAAATTAAATAAAGAAAATGAGGACTGATCTACCTCGTAAAATAGATCTAGAGAGCTTAAGCGGCGTAACCCCGTATGGGGTGTTTAGCCACAATATATATATATATATATATATATATATATATATATATATATATATATATATATATATATATATATATATATATATATATATATATATATATCAAGCACAATTTTATAATCAAATCTTGCCCAAGTACTTTTGCTTACTAAAGCATCATCAGGGGCCTTTTATGAAATTAAACTTATGAAATTAAACATAAAATTGTACATAACACTACACTAAACAAGGACAAACAGTTTAAAATGATTTAAGAATTACTCGAAGCTACATTCTTGTCGGCAACAGAAGAGAGAAGCAGTTCTGATTCAGATTTAATGTGTTCAAGTGAGAGGTAACGCCAGTTCATGGAGAAATGTTAAGAAAACATAACACAGTTAACACTATTTTCCCGCAAAACTCCAGCCAATCCCGTTATGCGTCTCGTCAATGCTTTTGTTCCATCGGTGCAAACGCAAGAGCACTTTTGAAGACCGCCTATATTTTTCACAGCCTCACTAAATGCTTAAAATATATTTATACCTTTGGTCCCGTCGTGGTGCAGTTTTAGAAGTTCCTCAGTTATATAAAAATCTTCACTGATGCATCTAACAAAAATTAATAGCTGATTTTTGTCAGTAATATCAACAGAGTCGTCATGAGTATTCAGCTCATCAACTCTTAGTACTACAGATACAATACAACTAGATACAGTTTGATGGGAAAACTGAAACCTATTCAAAATTTTTGGCCATCTTTTTATGTCCAAAGGATCACGCCATTTTAACACCACACCGCTTGATGATTTGTCCATGTATAAATGCTTTTTTACTTTTGACAAGCTCTAAACATACTTCATATGATGCTGCTAGGCTTGATGATTGAACAGCTGTCGGTTTTGTAAATAGAGATTTTTGTTTATTCAATTTAGCTTTAAGTTCTTTTACAAGAGTATTACGAGCTTCACCTTAATATTTGTTGTATTTTGTTTTGTGCTGGGTTTATAATGCCTACTAATATTGTATTCTTTTGATACCGTGAGTACTTGACGACAAATAATGCACTGAGGTTTGCCTTTTAATTCGATGAAGAAATATTGATTTTCCCATATTCCTTGGAGCGTAAGATACTCTTTCGAAAATGTTGCGTTTTTGACACTACTCATTCTGAATTTAACATTCAATTTATTCGCCACTGTTAATTCAACACGACACGTGCAGCTGACTGAAGCTAACTGCCCGGTCATTGGAAGTGGGTGTTCAACGTTAGCTACTTTCTTAAGATTGCGGAAAGTAAGACAGGGTTGGAACACATAAAAAATATTAATGACAATATTTTTGAAATGTGTTTGCGGGGGCCAAAGTTTAAAAATCCTCGAGCCGCATGCGGAGCGCGTGCGTGAGGTTGGACCATACTGCCTTAGATGAAGCAAGATAAAAGCGGAAATACTGATAGTGATGGTTATCCCAAATTTATTTTATGTACTAATTGATTACAAGCCTAAAAAAGATATCCCAGAAATGGCATCAAATTGTGTTAGGTGACGTGATTGCAAGAACATAATGAGAGCAAGTTTTCATGTCCACTATAGGAAGGCATAGCCTACACAACAACAGTAGCGATAATGGATTACGACTAATAAATCAGCAGCACTAAATATGACAGTTGCTGCCATCTATTTGAAACACAAGAATATACACAAGCTAACTTTGACCTCTCCTGCCGAAAGAACGAGCAGTCAGATTGATCACACTAATTTGATTTGGAATGGAATTTGCTAAAGCTGAGAAATGCGACAATTGCAAATACAAAGAGAACAAAGAAAAAAAGTCAATTACAATTTTGTTGTAACTAAAACTGTGATTGCAGATCTGTGAATAAAAATTTCAAAATAGTCCGATCAATTGACTATGACCAAGGTCATTAAAACAAAAAAAATTGATTAGTATAATATAAAAAATAAATACCATTTGAAAATAATATTTGTCAAGCTAAAAATATCTGATTTTTAATATTTAAAGTTTTATTAACTATACGCATATCCTTTATAATATTTTTTTGTTACAGAAAGTTGGAAGATGGTTTAACTATCTTCAGTTGGATCCTAGTTACCTTGTGTTTGAGAACAACAACACAGCAACTCCTACATCTGCATGTTCATTACCATGCGAGGCAGGAATGATTAAAAAGCAACAGGTAAGTTTTATTATCAAACATAAAGCTTTAGATATTTCTGAAATAGATGGATAGATAGATAGATAGTATATAGATATTTAAATAGAAACCCTAATATACATACAATATAAAGAAAGTACACTATAAATTTTTGATATATTTGTAAGTAACAATTTGAAATTATTGAGACTAGTACATTTTTTTACAGATGTTGGTAACTGATTAAATTGAATGAAGCTTTTAAAAAAGAGCGAATTCATCGTACTTTTATACATAGTTCTAGGTACATGTATGTCATCTAAACCTCAGGTATTAAAAGAATGAACACTTTTCTTAAAAGAAATGAATTCTTGAAATATTCAGGTGATAAGCCATTTAGTTACTATTTTAAAGACCAAAATCATGGTGAAATAAAACAGTCTAGTGTCAACAGAGAAACAATTTAAAGTATTTAACATCGTCCCAATTGTTTGGGATTTGTTTAAAGAATTATTCTCATTTCACGGTTCTGTAATTTTTGTAGTATGTTAAGTTTGTTAAGGTTAAATACATATAAAATTGATGAGCAATAGTCAAAATGAGGTGAATAATTGTTTTATAGTGTTATTTTTGATTCCATTGATAAATTTTGAGATATTCTACTCAGAAAGTAAAGCTTTTTTGATATTTTTTTATGAACGTACTCGAAGTGACTCTCAAAATTCCGAATATTTTCAATCTGGAATCCCAAATATTTAACTGTTGTGACAAATTCAATTGTTTCACTATTAATATTTAAATTTATAATTTCAGAATCAAGCAAGCTATATTTATCTTTTGTAGTGAAAACCATTGCCTTTGTTTTTTTCACATTTAACTTCAGTTTATTCATTTTTAAATATTTATTAACCATATCTAAATTAGTAAAATAGTGTTTATTTTTTGAATAGCTAAATCGAAATTTTCATCACTACAACAGATTAGAGTATCATTGGCAGACGGATTATTAAATTCACAAATTACAAAATATTGATATCGTTAATGTACAGAATAAATAAAAGGGGGCCTAATACACTACCTTGAGGAATCCCTGTATTACTATGACAATTGGTCTTTAAATCGAACTTACTGTTTGCGATCTTGTAAATAATTTTCTAACCACGCAATTAGTGTACCTCCTATACCATACTGTTTAAGTTTAAAAATCAATATTTTCCTATTATTGGTTTCAAAAGCTCTTTTTAAATCAAGAAATACGTACTTATTTTTATCTAAATTACTCTTTATGTGACATAATGTAAATTATAACGCTGATTCATAAGAGAATTGTTTTCGAAAACCTGATTGATTATTAATTAAAATTTTATTTTTTGTTACATGTTCTAATAATAATTGTTTATAAACAGCAATTTCTAATATTCCCTCTATAGGAGGTAAAGTATTAATTGCTCGGAATTCTTCAGCTTTGATAGCGTTTAGTATTTTTTGAATAGGGGTGATATGATAGTACTTATTTTTAATACATCAGGAATTCTACCCGTAGTAAGAAATGTATTAATTAAATTTAACATAACGTGCCCAATGGTCTCAAAGCCTTCCTTCACCATTCCTTCACCATTCTGCAATTTAACGTTTCATGTAGTGACAATTTATTATCTAAATTGCCAACAATTTTTCTCAAATCCTGCATAGAAAGCTTTTAAAATTTTTCAAAATTTAAATACAGATTACTATTTACATTACGCCATGTTTCAGGACTATCAATATTTTGAACAATACTTTCAATACTTTCAACAAAGTACTTATTAAAACTGGTAGCTATTTGTACTCTGTTAATCGTTTTTGGCCAGCAGTAGTTTCAAAGATTACAGTATTTGGCGTTTCTCGAATATTATTATCGATTAATTTTTTTAAAGTTTTCCACATGTTTTTGGATTGTTTCTATACCTGTCTATTTTGTTAAAATAGAACCGCCCTTTTTTAGCTTCAACATATTTACTACCTCATTTCTATATGTCTTAAAAACCTGCCATTTATGTTGTTTTTCAATGACGTCAATATATTTGACGCCCTATCACGTTGTTTAATTTGTTTACACACCTCATAATCAAACCAAGGTAATTTTGATTGAAACTGGCATTTTACATTTGGTATTATTCCATTGATTACATTTTCACAATTTTGTAAAATTTCCTGGTAAATGATATTAACATCAAATCCTGCATCTGGAAGATTTTTTCCTTTAATTTAAAAAATTAATTAATTAAAAATAATATTGTAAGAATAAATGGTTAATAGAAATTAAAATAATAAAGTTAAAATAGAATTAAAAAAATATTTGAAGATAAAAGATGACAAGTTGACACAATAACGTCATTATATGGTTTCGGTCACGACGAAAGGTTCGGATCCATGCAAGTTACGCGTTGGCCAATAATGCAGATCCAATGCTTACCGACATTGGCGTTCTGTCTGGGTATGTGTCAGCACATGCGCAGTGTCTCCGTTTGGTTTGAAAATTATTAAAAGAATTACTGATTAAAAGAATCAGTTAGAAAAATGGGTTTAATAATGAACACCTACAAAACGAAGTATATGAAAATAAGCTCTCTCTTTGTCAACCATTTTTCATCCACTTCTGAATGTAGGTATCTCCCAATTGCTTTCATCTTTCTCTATCTTGCCCCAATCTAGTCCACTGTTTGCCTGCCACCGCTCTTATGTCATCTACCTATCTTTTTTAAAGTCTTCCCATGCTTCTTGTTGTCGTCCTTGGTCTCTATTCTAGGATTCTGCGTGTCCACCTGTTGTCATTATATCGGGCTACGTGACCTGCCCAGCGCCATTTCATTTTTGTAATTGCTTCCACAATATCCCTAATCTTCGTTCTACGTCTTACATAAGGATTTTTCTAGGAGGGTTGTTCTGTTGTGATCTTGCCAGATGTCCTGCTCATCTTAGTTTTGCTATTTTTATGAGAGATACTACGTCCTTACTACATGATATATCTCGTAGTTGTATCTCGTTCTCCAAACAAAATTTTCACAGATGCCACCTAATATTCTTCTCAGGATTCTTCGTTTAAATATAAGCAGGAGGGTTTCATCTGTATAAAACCTTGTAACAACATTTATATTTTGTAAGGCGTGTCCACCTGTTGTCATTATATCGGGCTACGTGACCTGTCCAGCGCCATTTCATTTTGTAATTGCTTCCACAATATCCCTAATCTTCGTTCTACGTCTTACATAAGGATTTTTCTAGGAGGGTTGTTCTGTTGTGATCTGGCCAGATGTCCTGCTCATCTTAGTTTTGCTATTTTTATGAGAGATACTACGTCCTTACTATGTGATATATCTCGTAGTTGTATCTCGTTCTCCAAACAAAATTTTCACAGATGCCACCTAATATTCTTCTCAGGATTCTTCGTTTAAATATAAGCAGGAGGGTTTCATCTGTATAAAACCTTGTAACAACATTTATATTTTGTAAGGCAGTTGACTTTTCTTGAGGAATTTGAAAACTTTGTTGATTTGGTCTGTGCTGTTTAGGACCTCTTTGAAGTTAGTACTGATATCAAGCTGCTGGCGTGTTTTGGCATAAAAAGGGCATTCGATAAGTATATGCCTAATTCGGAAAGTCGTATTGCAGTACTGACATTTTGGTTGTAAAGATGATCTCATCAGGTAGCCATAAGTTAGACGGGTATGTCCTATACGCAATCTCCGTATGATTGCCATATTTTTCGAGATAAACTGGGATAGGTAAGAAAGTTCACTGAGGGTTTAATTTCATGCAGCGCTGAAGAAACATTATTCTAGTGAATATTCAGCTTCTTTAGTCTAGCTCTGAGATCCTTACAAATTTGTATATTGATAATGGTGTTCGTGGATATGCGGCTTTTTTGGCTAGGCAATCAGCTTTTTCGTTACCACTAATAAGAACATGGGATGATACCCATATCAGAGTGATAGTTGTATCTTGGTTTATAAGAAGCTGATATGTGTATGAATATCTTGGACGATAGGATGGTTGGTGGATATAGCATGAATGGAGTGTATAGAGGAAAGTAAATCAGAGCATATGGCTATATGTGTATTTGGATATTGTTGGGCATATTTAAATTATGTAACATAGCTAGTAGTTCACCAGTGTGGATACTACACCAAGGAGAAATTTTAGAGAGTTCGGTAGGCTTTTGTACAGTGGTAACAGAATATCCAAAACCACTTTCAGTCTTGGACTCGTCAGTATAAAGAACTATGTTATATTTATTTTTGTTTATAAAAGACATTGTATTGAAATTAGGAGTTAGAAGATATATAATTCTATAAGTAATTCTAAAGTAAGTTCTATACTGTTTAAATATTTCAAATAGACTATTTTAGTGTTTAATAAATACTTTTTCAAACAGTATGTTTAGGTAGGCAGTATATCACTTGCTGAGAACATTAGTGACATAACTCAAAAATTGTAGTTTGTAGCAAATAGCGTTTAAATTTTTAGCGGAAATACAATATTTGATTGCTCGGTATCTGACTAACTTGTTTGAAGTATTTTTGATTTCATTCATCCCGGTAAGCTGTCAGTTCACAGAATTCAATTGTTAGCTGCTGAAATTGGTATTTTATACCATTTTTTTGTAAGTTTATGCTATGAATGCATTGAAGTATGAGTAAGTTTTACAATTCTGTGAGGTACTGGTGACGTATTAATTTAGTAGTTTGGATGTATTTTATTAAAACCATGCTAAAATAACTTTAGTTACATAAAAAGTATTTAAGTTATGTCGAACGTTATAAATAAATCCAAGTAATTTCATCTAATTTTTATTTAAAAACTGTGTATTTTTATTCAAGGCATTGAAGAACGAAGCATGAATAGGTGGTATATATTTATTCTGGATGAGGCTTTGCAAGTCATCATACTTTCTTACTAATTTTATAAGTATCCAAATATGCTGGTGATAGATCATAACTTTGTAGATGAGTTATTCCACTCCTTGTTTTATAATTTCTAATTATAACTTCTTTAAATTCTGTGCAGGTATAAGAAGTTTTGTAAAATAACGGTCCGGGTAATTTTTGTCTACTTTGGTCATAACTATATCAATAAAAAATCATGAATGTGTTGCTTGTGTGAGTCCATATCAAATAGGTAAAGAAATAATAATAAGACTTACTCACAATCAATTTAATTTAACAATCTGACGACCGGTTTCGCTTTCTACAATTTGCAAAGCATCTTCAGGTCTAGATACAAAGTTAAACTAATGCTGCAATAAAAGAAACTCAATTAGGGTGGTGTCTAATAAAGATAAAATAAACAAATAAGTCAGTTCATACAAATTATAGTAATTATGCCAATATTACATGTCTGTGGTTTTCAAAATGAATAAATTTGAATATATAAAAGGTATTAACAGACAAGGTAAGACCCACAATTGGTATAAAGTAGTAATATTATATTGTAATAAATTGGTGATGGTAGGTCATGGTTGCAAAAATCATGTATTGTTGATTGGAGAACTTTAATGTGCTATTGCAGTTGTTTTGACAATAAACGGAAGTTCTTGAGGAGAACAGATCTGATCCAATGAATTAGAGATAGGTATATTGTGGTTGTGTGTCAGATGAAAGTGATGTTCTTTACTATTGTATTATTTAAATTATTTACACTTATATCAGAGATATTTTTTTTTTTTAACATAAATACTCAATAAATAACATACATTCCAAAAATATATCTCTGATATAAGTGTAAATAATTTAAATAATACAATAGTAAAGAACATCACTTTCATCTGACAAACAACCACAATATACCTATCTCTAATTCATTGGATCAAATCTGTTCTCCTCAAGAACTTCCTTTTTATTGTCAAAACAACTGCAATAGCACATTAAAGTTCTTCAATCAACAATACATGATTTTTGCAACCATGACCTACCATCCATCAATTAATAGAGTACCGGCATGTAAGTAATGTTTGTTTTGTTTTATTTATCTGCTCATTTATTAATTTATTACAATATAATATTACTACTTTATACCAATTGTGGGTCTTACCTTGTCTGTTAATACCTTTTATATATTCAAATTTATTCCTTTTGAAAACCACAGACATGTAATATTGGCATAATTACTATAATTTGTATGAACTAACTTATTTGTTTATTTTATCTTTATTAGACACCACCCTAATTGGGTTTATTTTATTGCAGCATTAGTTTAACTTTGTATCTAGACCTGAAGATGCTTTGCAAATTGTAGAAAGCGAAACCGGTCGTCAGATTGTTAAATTAAATTGATTGTGAGTAAGTCTTATTATTATTTCTTTACCTATTTTATATCAATAAAATTAAACTTTTTCCCCTTAGTATTTATATTAAATGGCTGATTAGTCCAATCGGATGTCATTTGTTTTAACTCAAAAAACTCATTATGAGCAATTTCATTGCCTTTAAACGTAGTACCTGTTTTCCGGGCAGTACTTATTTTTGCTGCGTATTGAGCTGGTAGGAAAATGGACCAGATTTTAAAGCTCTTTTAATGGATTTTCAATTATGGAATGACTTCTGTCACCTTCGGTTTGATTGTGTCCCACTTAAAAAAAAATATGCGTAATACTTTTTTTTATTTTGAAATCAGTAAAAATATATACGCATACAAAAAAGTGGTGACAACAGATTTATTTTTGCCTTGACTTCCACAGTTATCGGAAAAGAAGACTACTTCCAAGTTTTCAGAGTCAGATCGATTGGCTGTTTTTCTTAAATATTCAATCAGGCATGAATCAATTTCCATAGATCCACGATTCCCCTCTCCTTTATGCCAAATATAGCACTCGAAAGGATCAAATCCTTTATGTTAAAGGCTACAAGTTGTGAAATAGTACTTAAGTTCTTCTCTTGTATATGAGATTCATAATCATTTTAAGGGCATCTTTACCCTCTATATCAAAATTCTCATAAGTTGTACATGTAAGGCACTGGTCCTTCTTTGGAGTATGAAATGACATGTTATATTTCACAATTGAAGATATACCTATACATAGAAAACTTTACATGATCCTTTCCGTTATCATTACACCACTGAACATAATCACAGCGGTACAGATCAGTCAGTGTCTTGCCTCCATCGATATATTTTTTCTGATTATTCTCTCTTGTCTAATGACTCTCTACTGTAGGTATTGACAACAGGTGTTTGTGCATATCATTTTTTATTTCTTCGGGTACCTTATTATTTCTTCTCTTCACTTGTACTTATTTTGGCACCAATTAGCAAGTGAATGTGTCTTAAACAATTGACACAAATAAATAACTTTTTTAAGTCAACGGTATACTAGTAATATTTGATTAGTTATCACGTACTACAGACATCAAGCGAGAATTTGTATTTCCTATGTTAAAAAATAATGCCCAAAGTTAGTACAGTTAGTAAGTCAAGATTCGTCACTAGTATCTAAATTTATAATACGTATTCTCGTCGATATCTAGTGCAAACTGACTTGTGCCACTGATACATGCAGAGGTAGAGCCATGGTCCATGGGTTAAAGCTAAACGTCACAAAACATTACTGACACATAGCCCCATCTAATGGTTTATAGTACAATTAAACTTTCGTCAATAATGTATATTATCAAGATGAATATATCTGATAGGTAAAGTCAGAATTGGCAATTTTGACTCATGTCACTAATGTTCTTAGCAAACGATATGACAGATATTTTTTTGTTCCATATTCTTCTTCAATTGTTAGAATGGTTGCTTTTAAGTAATTCCCTTTGAGAACGTTTAGTACAATGTTGTTTCCGACTTTGATATTTTTTTAATTTGTGAATAATTATTTTACTGTAAGTTCTTACACTAGGTGTTTGGCCATAAGAAATGCATAAGCCGTTTAATAAATGCATATTTAAAACCGTTTTTTATATCTTTAACCTTTAAAAAAAAATGATATGATTTCTTTTGTTAAATCTATTTCACTTTAGTTCTTCGAGATCTGTTTGTCATATACCCTTTTTTTACTTTTCTCGTCTTTGTTATATTTATGTATTTCTGTATATTTTGGGCGTTTTTATTTTAGTTTTTAAAGCTTTTTGTTTTAGTTTTTTATTAAAATAAATAAAATAATTACAGTGGTGTTAAACAGTCCTGCATCACCTAAGCGCCATATATTATAGTTTTTGAGACTTAACAGTCTCAAAGTCTCAAGTTTTTTGTATATTTTCTCTAATTCATATTAGGTTTGTGCTTGTAATTAACATTATTGGTATACTTACTAATTTTTTTTTAATTACTAGTTCAAAATTCTACAGAAAATATTAAAATAATCTGACAGAAGGGATTCCCATAATCCGAGAAAATTATGGGGTGAATATTATGTCGTTAAAGTACTATTAAATTGAATCTTAATGGCAAAAATGCCACATATTTTGACTACATAAACACTGTAGTTACCCTAACACACTTATTTGCTCTTGATTTTTAATAAAAGGTCAAAATGTCATCCCAGACCAAACAAACTAAATTATCGGACGAAAGTGTTTTTGAAATTATTTTTCACCATAAAAACAACAAATCTAGTCACGAAATAGCATCCGCAGTAAACTGTAATCATAGTAATTAGCGTCATTAAGAAGTATGCTGAAAAAACAAAAATCGACGACAGCCCGCGTATTGGCCGACCAAAAAAAACTTCTCTTCGAGATGAAGCTGCGTTCAGAAAAACAAGTCTGGCAGACAGAAGCCTTAATTCCACTCAATTGACAAAGCTGTGGTCTGAATTTACAGGTGTAAGCGTGTGCAGTTCCACTGTGAGAAAAAGACTGCCTAATTTTGAACTAGGCATGGAGGATGTAAGGCACGGAAGAAACCACTGCTTTCCGAAAAGCAAAGATTGCACCGTTTTAAATGGGCCAAGAAATATCGAATCTGGACAACAGAGCAGTGGCAGAGCGTAGTGTTTAGTGATGAATCTAGTTTCAATATTAATGATCATGCTGGAAATGCCTACGTCAGAAGATGTAGGCCTGTTGACGAATTTTCTCCAAAATGTGTTCTTCATTGTTTCATTTCAATGCTACCAAATACATTGATGTACTACAGAATATGATGCTGCGTACTAGTAAAGGTCTGTTTGGCGAAGAAAAATTTATTTTTCAGGATGATAATGCTCCTTACCATAGAGCAAAATTGGTTTAAAATTGGATGAAGAGTAATGAAATTTGATAGGGTGGACTGGCCAGCGCAATCCCCGGACCTCAATCACATCAAGAATTTGTGGCAAAGGATATCAAACATCATTTTCAAAAGCAAACCCACAAATAAAACAAAATTAATCAAATCTCTAATCCACGCTTGGCATCACTGTATTTGCATGGAGGAACTACAAAAATTAATAAACACCATGCCCAAAAGATGTAAACCAGTTATTAAAAACAAGAGCTGACCAATTAAATATTAAAATTAGTTTAAATTACTTCAATGTGATGTACAATATCGTCTTAATGTAAATAGCCTAATAATTTTTGTAATATTGAATAAAAAATTTTCCGAACTACATTTTTTATTAATTAAAATTTTTGCTGATTTTCCATTTTATAATATTGTGTTTAAGTGCTTGTTTGATGTAGATAGTAAATGGTTAAATAATATTTAAGGTAAATAGTTTAAACTTCTATTTTCATGTATTTGGTAAGGTGATGTAGGACTTTTTAACACCACTATATATTTATATAAACTATTTATTTTTATACTATATCTTAGCATTTATTGTGCTTTAGTCTATTAATGGGGTTTTCTCGTATAATATATGCGGCGAAAAAAGCTAATTAATATATGCGGCGACGAAAGGGAACAGCTGAATATTCTGGACTTAAACATTTTCCCCAAGCGAAACAGGAAAACGTCAACACAACATTTGTTTTTTAGAATTAACCTAAAATTCCCAAGAGAGTGTGCCTGCTTAGTTGATATTCTGTTTTAAACGACTGTGTTCCTTTTATCATAATTAAGAAGCGACTGCAAATCTCGACTTGTCCTTTTATTCGAAAAAGTAATCATCTTTTTATTCTACGAGTGAGAATGCATTTACAAAATTGTACAAAAGCTGTAATATTCTCCTTAGGATGTATTTTTAAACAGAAGTGTGTCACTAATAAGTTCAAACTTTATTTATTGTATTAAATAATCATAATAATAATAATAATGCTAGTGGCCAATTACAGCTAATGTGATGGGAATTAAGATCAGAACACGACGGGATACCAACATCAGAAACAGATAACAGAGTTGCACCGTGGGCAAAATGGCTTCTAAACAAGATTGAATTATTGCGTTGGGACATTGGCCAAATGACAGAATATATACTAGGAATAAAAAGTAGAAAAGACATTAAAAGAGAACACTGTCAGTCCAACAGTGCCTGAATACATTAAAACAAAAACTCTCCGTTGATTCAGGACGACTAAGGAGATATCAACAGCCGGTTGAGCATGCCGAGAAGGCGTTCTATCGGAAACTTAACTCCACTATTTAAGAATATATAAAGTCGATGATAATATAGTGACCTTGTTAAGATATATGACAGATTGGAAGAATAAAATTTACCTCCAAATACTTGGTGAAAACAATATCGAAACGGAACGTATCGCAACTAACCGCGGCCTAATCCAAGGAGACTCGCTGAGTCCACTGTAGTTGTGTATAGCCATGAACCCACTATCCCAGCTATTGAACTTCACTGACTCAGATTTTAGCATTAAAACAACAATACTGTAGTGGCGAAGCTTAATCATCTGTTGTATATGAATGATTTGAAACTAATCGCTTCCACTCGAAATCCCTTTGATCAAATGATTAAAACTGTAGAAACTTTCTCAAATGATATCAGCATGCACATTTCGTTAGACAAGTGTGTACTAAATATAGTTAAGGGAATGCTTCAGATCGGAGATTCGATATGCAAAATGCCAAAATATCGAGCCTATGAGCGAAAATGGCATGTATAAATATCTAGGAGCAAAGCAAGCGCGTAAAATTGACCATAAACAAATGAAAATCGAATTAACTTCAAAGTTCATATGAAGGGTTAAACAAATCAAACTGAGGGAACAATAAATTCGCATAAACAATTTTACTAAGAACGAAAAAATGCATGGGTAAACCTCTGCATGGGTGAGATCCCAATAAATAAAAGTCAAAACTATGTCGACAATATAGCGTCGAACTATTGGTTGAGATCAGAACAGATGTTTCCTGTAACAAAAGCTTTATTACTTGCCATACAGGATCAGGTTATATCAACCAAAAATTATCTGAAATATATCGTCAAAGATCCTCAGGTCCAAAACTAAGACGCTGATATGAATGTCAAGCCCAAGAAACCATCCAACATCTTACCCCTGCCTGCCAGGAATTTACCGCAACTTAATATAAAGAACGGCATGACTCAGTAGATAAGTAGAGGAAGTAGAAGAAGTAGAAGAACACTACTTAAACTGGGACTTCTACAAACAAACCATCTCCCATATTATCAATATGTTCCAGAGAATATGCTTGAGAATTGCAATTACAAGCTAGACTAGGATCGCACTGTGCTCACAGACCAAATTGTAGCACATAATAGACCAGATCTCCTACTAGTTAATAAACTAACAAGAAAAACAACACTAATCGACGTGGCGATACCTAACTACAATAATCTGCGTGTTAAGTACAACGAAAAGATCGCCAAGTACAGAGATATGGAAATACAAATAACAGACAATGGAGAATGGAAAATACCCAGACGATACCTATTATTCTTTCTACTGTGTACTGGAATCATTCCGAAGAAACTCCTAGAAAACATAAAAAAGCTGGGTCTTTATGAACATCTATATAAGATCACACAGAAAGCTGTGCTACTTTCGACGTCCAGATGCGTGCATGTCTAATGAGCTCCAAAATCCACTTTTTACATAACCATCTTGACATTTTCCCTAAAAATCTAGGTGATGTCACTGAAGAACAAGGCGAACTATTCCACCAGGATATCAAGTATTCATATAAGTTTGTAAGAAAAGTTGTATAAATCTTTTTTGCTTGTGTTAGCGGTCACAGTGGCTCGAAACCTTAAAACAAAATAGAAAATGTCATTAATTGAAGACCTTAAAGCAACAACGGTACAATCCACAATCTTACTTAGATTATTAACTACACTATGGTTATATCTATTTTTCAAATGATTAGGTTCCTATCTACCCACAAAATAAAAACTACAGCTTTTGCTTCATAGATGACTCCACGAGTTATAAATTTCTTTGTTACTTTTATACTAAAATTAACTATGTTATGTAGCTTTACAAAATTCGTTTTATTATGAAGATTCTGAGAGTAATGCTGATAATAATGCTAAAAACAAAGACTATATTGAAAGTAATAGTGATAGTGAACACTCTTTAGGTAGTGAACCACAGGTGAGTAATTAAAATTTGTGTCTTGTCCCCTTTTTAAGTAAAATTATTGTGGCTTAAATTTTCTTTTTTTATTTGTAATAAACAATGTTAATATAATTTCTTAATGCCAAAATACCATAGCTACCTATTACTGCTTTCGTAATATTGATAAAAAAAAATAAATCATCCTTGCTTTGTATGTTATAATATCGATTTAACGTCGAGTTGTGGCTTATCCCCTTATTGGTCTAACTGGTAAGCAGGTTTTGTATGTTTTCAATAAAATTGATAGTGTGTAAAATAATTTATTAAATTAAGCTGAGTATACTTTCGACATAATAAATGTTATCATCAGAGCTATCGTCAATTAGGCAATAAATACTTCATAAGTAGAAAGAAAATGCAAAAAAGTATTTTTGAAGTGTGTATATATATAAAATATACACACTTCAAAAATACTTTTTTGCATTTTCTTTCTACTTGTCATAAGTGTGTACAAAAAAATATCAGTCTTTTGATTGTTAAATACTTCATAGAAGGAAAATTGTGGACAAACGACATATTAAAAAACAAAGATCGGGCTCTGTAGGCCACAGATCTTTGTTTTTTAATATGTCGTTTGTCCACAATTTTCCTTCTATGAAGTATTTATTGCCTAATTGACGATAGCTCTGATGATGACATTTATTATGTCGAAAGTATACTCAGCTTAATATAATAAATTATTTTACACACTATCAATTTTATTGAAAACATACAAAACCTGCTTACCAGTTAGACCTATTTAGAAGTGTGTACAAGTCTTACAGTCTTTTTCAATTCTATCCCCTTATTGTCCCCAAGATTATAACACTATTTTGTTTACAGGCAAATGAATTTTCAGCTGTTACTTAAACAAAAACGATTTGCTTGACAGACGAGGTTCTCTTTCCACGCCGGAGAAAGTCCTTTCTTCAAGATGACGCCAGGCAAACCTAGAGAGCAGACTAGACATAAGAGCAAAACCAAACGAAATTTGGGCCATACCTATGTAAGTAAACGGCAAAGACAAGTATCTGACAGGAAAATCGGACCTCCATGTAAGTATAGCAAGAAATATCGAGATACTGTGCAAGCACAGATTTTTAATGCGTTTTGGAACTTGGGTAACTGTAATAAACAAAATATTTATTTTTCACAAATCAAATCTGTTCAAAAAAAAAAGAACCTACCCTAAAAAAACCAAACTTTTATGCGAATAAATGAAGGAAGGTGCTAGTACCCCAAAAGCAGATAAACGTGGCAAAACCAGAATAGAGCAAATAAAATTATTGACTGTGATCGAGAAAACGTAAAAACGTATATTAAGTCCATCCCAAAATACACTAGTCACTATATTAGGCAAAAAAATTTAGTAGGCACAAGTAGGGCTTGCTATAAATCAGTTTTGATTCACAGCAAGCTCTACCTGTGCCTTAATTGACAGTTAGTATTTTAATTTAGGAAAAATCTGGAATTATAATTTAGGAATACATGACTGCATTGAAGATATGGGATATACCTATATGTAGTCCGAACACTTAGCAAAACGTGAAAGTGGCGAGATTGCTAGTCTTTTATATAAGCATTTAAAGAAAATCTTACTGAATATAGAAAGCTTGTTGTATATAGCGATAATTGTGCTGGACAAAACAAAAATTGGACTATTGTATTTCTGTGGCAACAACTATAGTTTATTTTTATGAACGAGAGAGTAATTAGCATAATTTTAACTGGTACCTCCGACCACTCCATGGGCGTGCTCAAGATTAATTGAAAAATTACTTTGAATAATTGTAAAAAATAAATGAATTATTTCAGTGTTATAAAGTGTTATGTGTATGTAAACAAAAGTGACCTCTTTTATCACACATTATATTAGAACTGACTGGCCTACATTAAAAAGGGTTTTAAAAAATTCACATTTTTTTTAATTTTTAAAAATTACAAAAGAGAAAAAGAGTTTTTTAAAACCGTCTAAGGTATGTTTAAATAGATGAATAAAAATATTAATATAAAACTTACAGCTACTTGTTACAAATCCAAATCAGATTCAGAAGATGAACTTTCAGAACCAAGATTTATAATAACTGGTTCGATCATTTTATCAGTAATATTGTCCAGCTTCCACATTTTTTCCTCTTTTTTAATAGTGTGTTTACTGCCTTTTCCCAGTTTTCAGGTTTTACATTATTTACGGCCTCCAAAAACAACTGTTTAACATCATGAATTTTAAAAGTGGTATTTTTTCTTGAAACTTCACTCTTTATCTGTGCCCATACCAGTTCAATCGGGTTTAATTCACAATGATATGGTGGGGATCTAAATACTGTCATTCCACGATTTTTGTCAATTTCATCAATTTCGTATTTTTTAAATTTTTCTTTATGAAGGGCACACAACGAATAAAGTTCCTTTCTTATAGATCCGGGATGGTACGTAATATTTTTTGAACTCAGCCAATTCTGCAAGTCTTTTTTTAACCACTTGGTTGTGGGCAGTCCTTCTATAAGTCTGGAGTGATAACTTGCATTATCCATTACTATTACACAGTTCTTAGGAAGAAGATCTATCATTTGTTCGAACCATTCTTGAAAGACATCAGCGTTCATGTCTTCATGGTAGTCACCGGTACGAGTTGATTCAAAAGTTAATAAACCACCTTCAACAAAACCGTCTGAACTGCCAATGTCCTATCCAATGTACTATTATCAGCCTGCGTCCCTTTCCTGATGGTGGGTTTAAACCAGTAGATAAGTTATTTACAAAAGCGTGCCTTTGACTTGTAACAGTTTCATCCTGCCAAAATGTATTTGGTGTATGTCCCTCGTTGATCCATGTTTCATCAAGATAAAATATTTTTCTTTTTTGGTTTCTCATTTCCTTTATGGTTCTTAGAAAATGTCTTCTCCATATGACAATATCGCTTCTTTCTAATAAAATAGACTTTCTGGGATTCTTTTTTTAGCGGAAGCCTATTTCTTTTAAAAGTTTCCATGACGTACTTCGACTCATTTCTGGGTAATCCTTACCATCTCGAACTAAGACAAGAACTTTATCCAATGTTGGAAATTCTTGCCTAAAGAAGAATTCATGCACTTTCCGTCGAAGTCCTTCTTTAAAATGATATTCTATTTGAAATTTTGGTTTCCCTGGAGCATTACGTGGCATTTGAAAACTACCACATTTCTCTTCTTTAATAACTCTGTAAATCGTAGATTTCCCAACACCAAGTGTACTGCTAACTAACTCAACGGTCTCATCAACACTTTCACATAAACGTTTGTCTGTAAATGATTTAAAACAATTAAATATTAATGTTTTTTCATTAACTGTTCAAGGACCAATTTTTCGGCGTTTACACGGCACTTCCAAATTTTCCATAACACTAGTATACACAATAAACTGCACCTTGCAACTGAAGTACCTACTTTTAGTGAACTGTTAAGAATTTTGAATACGCCACTTGGACCTTCTACAAAATGGAAAAACCCACTATCATATTTTCTGTGGAATACGTTTAGAAGGTAATTATCTAGTCAATTACTGTCGTAGATTCCTGGAATTAAAGAATTAAATGTTTGATTGTTGAAACCCTTACTTCGTGGAATGCACTTATTTCAGATAAAATAAAACGTTTTATTTTATCTAAAGAATTAAACTTTATTTTGCAAATAGGTAGGTACTTATTAAACTTTTATTGGTTATATATAACCAATAAAATAAACATCTTACATTTCTTGCAAATTCATTAGTACCTGTTAACCTCCATCACTCCGACACTGGCAACCTTATTTAGGGATTAGTAACCCTCACAACTATTGTATTCTATTCTGCTCCAACCTTTATACCGGGTGGTCATACTCAATTTAAAATTGTTTTCCTATATACTTCTGTAAACTTGTTGACAAATATCTGTTTTTCATTGAGTCACTCGTATCAACAGTTTAGGGATTTGCATACATAATTTATTGTTTTATTACTCTCTCATACATAAAAATACACTATAGTTAAAGAAAGTGTCTTTGATGCTATAGAACATAGATTTCTAGAAGTGGGACACACGCATCTTTCTTCTGATCGTGACTTCACAATTATTGGAAAACATAAACGCCGTTAATCAAATCAGGTGTATACTTCTGCTGATTGGTATCAAGCAGTCTTAAAATCAAAAAGAAAAAATCCTTTTAATGTCATTGATCCACAGCAACGATATTTTATCCTTTAAGGATTTACAGATCCAAAATATTACCAAAAAACGCAAACATAAAATAAAGAAAAGCTTAATTTCAGTAAAATCTGCACATTTAAATTTATTCACGAGACTCCAAATGTTATGTTTTATATACATCTTTGAAACGAATTATTTAAATCTGTCAATATTGGTAAGAGAGGGGTTAGAACTGCAGTAAACCTGAATGTAAGAGATTTAAAAAATAAAATATGATGCACCCAATATTATGACGGAAGGATTAAAAACCATTCCTAATTAGGGAATTTCATTTTAGCTGGGTATCTACAATATTTTGCTATCGATACACGATCATAGGCGTATCGCACGGGGGTAAAAGAAAAAAAAATGTTACAGTCTGACTATGTATTCTCTTTGCCTCTCTGAATTACCTAGCTGCTAAAACTGTTTGAAAATACTCTTAACGTTTCGTCTATTTTCGTTTTGCAATTAAACTTACACTTGTCGCTGCAAGGTGAACTTCAATTGCTGAGGTCGCTAAGCAATTGAATTTTCTTTTTCAGGTTTTGTTGAGTTGTATCAGGTGGACTGTTTTAGGGCTGTAGTGGTCACTATAATATTCATTTGTTATCTTAGATATTTGGCTTCTGCCTTTTTCTATTGCACCTTGTTTATTTTCCATCTCTATGATTTTATTTCTTCCCCCGCACTTTTCTTATTTAGAAGTGGTTGTAGTTAAATATGCATAAACTCTGCAGAGAGGTAGTTTTTGTCGTGCTGATCAAAAGTTAGTAGTATCTAAATTGTTTGTTTCTGAGTTACGTAGGTTCAAAATGTCGATTTTTTGCCTTTTTGAGTAATACATAAGGGAAAGGCTGCTACAGTGGCCACCTTTCGAGTAAATTCAAGACAACTTTAATATAAATCATAATATATTAATGAGTATAGAATTTGTAACGACTAGACCCTACCTGGTGAAGTTGCTTCTGCTAATCGTAATGATAATTCTATTTTTTTTTCCTTTTGTGATAATCCACCTTCCCAAACATCGTAAACCGCTTTTGTCATATTTTCATCTATAGTTTTTCCAATACCGGGGTTATTTGGTATTTCCGTGAAAATCGAAAAGTTGAAGCTGAAACAGGGGTTAAACCATTTTTATTACTTGAGATTTATTACCTAGTAGTTTGGACTCTTAAATAGTGGAACTCTATTCTAGGAATCGTATTTATAAAATTAATCTCACTATTTTTTATTTCAGTGTCAATTTTGGGCTGATTACGATGCTTTCCACGTAAATCAGGTTCTATAAAACCATCACCTGTTTTCTTTGACACGGCTGTTTGAATATATCTATCAAAAATGCTCAGCATTGTTTTAAAAAGCTAGTAGTAGGTAAGAGAGGGGTTAGAACTGCAGTAAACCTGAATGTAAGAGATTTAAAAATTAAATATGATGCACCCATTCCATTAAATCCAAAAAAATATCTAATATTTCGATGCTTCTTTGCTATATACCACCTATTTACCAGAATTACTACAGAGAGATTGGTATTGTTGAAAATGTGGACCCAGAAAATGATAATATAGATAATAAGACAGAACATTTGGATGACTGTAGCGATTTGGAGAATGAAAATTAAAGTGATTTTAAAACAATTAAAACAAAGTATAGAATTGCAATTTATTTAATGTGTTTTTCATGTTTAGTACTTTCTATAACTTCTAATATTATAATAAGATAATTATTTTACAACTTGTTATATTAATATATATTTTTTGTAATAAAGATTCAAGCCACATGATTTCAAATTTTTATTGTTTTTTTTTATACAAAAACGACTTTTTTAAAATTAGCTTTACGTCTTAAGGATAGTAGATATACAGTTTTCAAATAACACCATTTACTGAATTCCTAATCTATATTTGATATTTCAGGATTTGATTAAAACCTTTATTATGATTTTCTCAAAAACTTACTTTTGTGGCATGTACCGTTGTTAAGGTCTTCAATTGTGATTTAGTCAATAAAATTCAAAAAATATTTGTATTAAACATGCCTCAAGAACCATATTTTCATAAGCACTTTAACAGTGAATATTACAGAGTTAAAAAAATAAATACGGTCACGGGCGTCTGTGATATAAATGCCACAATTGCCGAAAAGTAAAATACACACCACCATCTAAACTGTAAAACATAGTCGCTGTCGACGATCAGCATGATTTAGTAGTCAACATTTCAAATCCTCCATTGCTTTTTGCCCGTTCCTAAATAGGTACACCGCAGTTGGTCAGTTAAATGCACTGTATCGGCTAACACAACCGTGCAATGATTATAAATTTCCAGTGTTTACCAAAGCGCGCTTTGCTTTGAATATCAGCGGAATTGAAGTGCCTACTTTCCATTAAATGCTAATTTTTCAGTTAATAAGGTAGGAAATTGGGACCAAAATATATATCCAACAAAAAGGAAAAAGAAAAGAGCATAAGCGGAGTACATTAACTCTTAACTGGTGACCCTATTTTTAATTACATAAATGGTGACCATAAGTCTGACAGACTCCTGGCTGTTTTTGTCAAGCTGGCACCTTGACTGCTAAAAAATGCATTAAAAGAGTTTTCAATTATTTATTTATTTATCGTATGGCAATTACAACACATTTAGAACAAAATTACAAATACTAGTAATATAGGTATATGACAAACTTTAAATAGTTACAAACAAACATCAAGTGTATTAATATAATCAATTGACTCTGAATTTGCAAACATGAAGTCTTCAGAGCTACCATTGTAGGATCTTGAGGGACACTCTTCAATAATGTGGTCGATCTTTTGGTTCTCCCCACAGCCACATTGAGAAGACGGATTCTTTCCCCATTTATGTAGCATGTATGCACATCTGCCATGTCTGTTTCGGATCCTATTTAGAGTGGACCATGTTTTACGTGGAAGATCAAAACCTGGTGGCTTGTCGGTAATGCAGGGCATGTTATTTTGCCATGTGTTCTATTCTTGGGACCATGCATTCGTGATGTTGAACTCCTCATATATCATTCTTGCCGTTTTTATTGGTGGTTTTCTAGGACGTAGACGGGTATTTCGTGCATCCTCGGTATCTTGGTGGATCGGCAGGTTTTATTGTAGTGCTAGTGTAGTGCTAATAAGTAGTGCCAAATAATTGTTGCCATTCAAGTTGCCCTCAATGAAAAAGGGACCAATGATATTGTTTCCTACAATCCCTGTCCAAATATTAACCTTTTGAGGGTATTGAGTGTGTTCTTCTCTCATCCAGTGAGGATTTTCGTGGCCCAGTAGCGGCAATTTTGCCGGTTAGCATGACCGTTAAGTGAAAAAGTACACTTATCAGAAAACATAACGTCTTCTAATTGGATAATATTGTTATCCAATATATCTCTCATTTGCTCACAAAAAAGTTCTCCTATCAAAATCGTCTTCCATAAGCTCCTGAGTAGGTATCATCTTATAGGGATGCAATTTATTTTCTTTTAATATGATTACTATCGATGTATGGATAGCATTGAATGTATGGTGGATGCATGTCTTCTCGATGTATGTGGATTTTCCTGAAACTCAAGCAACACATCTAATTTGAGTTCATCACTTGTAACATTTTTTTTATTATTAATATATTAAATATTTCTAATTCCTTTTACCCCCGTGCGATACGCCTATGATCGTGTATCGATAGCAAAATATTGTAGATACCCAGCTAAAATGGAATTCCCTAATTAGGAATGGTTCTAATCCTTCCGTCATAATATTCATTATGAAAAGAGTATAATGCGTTTTGGTATGCAGTTTCCTTTTCATAAATTGGTAATTTTTGTCGAAGGCCCGTTTCTTTTGACAATAACTTAATCCCAAGTATTGTCTGTTTCTTATTTCCAATTGTTAATACCGATTATTTTACCTCAAAGTTTCCAATAGTCGTTAAGACCTTACCTTCTGAGAAACACATACAACTGTCCTATCATTCTTGAGTGGGGGAATATTTTCTTCTTCCTTTTTCAGGGACAGTTGGTGAAATTTTGAGTGGAAAGAAGTTACTTGTTGGTGGGCCGTTGTTGAGTTAAGGCCAATATCTCGTGTTACGCTTTGCTTACTTTATTTTCTTATCGTATCGTCTTTGTGAATTATTTTCTAAGTGTGTATACACTTTATATTTGCGTTTTCTTTCCTTAGACTATATTAAATTATATATAGTTCTACACTACCTTTAATGGTTATTAAATTCAGTGTTTAGTACCAGAAAAGTATTAAATTCAGTGAATTAAGCTGCCTTCGTCAAGATCTACTGCAAGTAATTTTATCTACAATTATCTGGGCAAGTAATATGGTATGGTACCATATCACCTGCCATTATCTGGACGTATCATCTATATCTTCACCTGAAGATTGCCGATTTTTGAATGTAATTGAACCATTCAAGAAATTTCTATAAATATTACCTATGAACATACAAGTCTCAGGTTTTTATTAAATAATAGTGCGAGATAGTTAATTGACTTAGCCAAGAGCGGTTTGGTTTATGTTTTCATTCTTGTAACCTTTTTGTTTTTTTTTGTAAATTTAGAGTTAAGTAATTTTTGCTATCTTTTGTATTTCCTATAATTTTTGTTCATTATCTTTCCTATGATATCTCGAAATAGGCCAAACTATATTTGTATATGATTGCCTTATACATCTTGGTAAAGGTATTTTTTTATTACATTATAGCTTAATTTTATACATATATAACACCATTTCATAGTTATGTATTTTATTACCTGGGTTGCATTTAGCAGCATCATAATTTTGTGTTTAATATATTGATATTGTTTTATGCATGTATTTTATTTGTCGGCTCCTAACAAGTTCCCTGATAAAATAATAGCTCTGAACAATTACTATCTTTAAATATTACTATGCTTTTGAACTGTAGAAAGATCAGGCTGATTAAGTTTCGTAGGTAAGTAAGTGTAATACTTAATGTATTTATTATTTGTTTATATATTGCGTTGACCAGATTTATTTGATAATGTACTGTTGGTATCTTTCCTTGGGTTTGATCTCTGAACCTAAATATCGTTTCTTATCTCTTTTCTTTTCTAAGGTTTTCTTAATTTTCTCCTTAACCCCAAAAAATTGAGTGGCGCCCTGTTTCTATCTTCTCTTATCTTTGGTAATTTTACCCATCTATCTTTTTGTTTATTTCTGTATCTTTTCTAATATCTCTTATCCTATCTTTACCTATTTCTTCCGTTGGATCCATTCTCGGTTCCAAAAGCTAGTTTCGAACCCACATTGGTTATCTTTCTAGCACCACCCAAAAAAGATTTCCGAGGTTACAAACTCAATGCATTGGCAGCTGGTTTTTTTTATCTGCCTTACATGACCAAACTCGCGAAACTGCTTCTCTATTTTACTTATTGTTCCTTGGGATATAGGCGGTAAATTAGGAAATTTCTCATGAAATAGGCGAGTTACTTCCTGTTGTGTTCGGGTGTTATCTCCGTAACCAATCATTTGTCAAACTGTTAAATTATGCATTTCCGTTAATCTAATCATTTTTCTTTTTTACTTAAATTAAAATACTGACAATTTAAATAAAACAATTTACTAATGCGTGTTAAAATAACGTTGCCACGAAAATTCTTTGAAGTTTTTTAATGGTTACCATCTAAAAACCACATTTCTATGGTTTTTATTCACTTTCTCATTATCAAGACCTAAACGGGAAATAAGTTTTGAGTATATTTTAGCATAACCACATGATTTTAATTTATTTTATCTTAATTAATCTTAATAAACTTGAAAGCGACAACATTTTTGAATGAAGAATGAAAAGACCTTTCAAACGATATATCACAAGCCTATACTTCCTATTTTAAAAATTGGGGGTTGTACCTGTCATTCTAAGTAAGTTGCATTTTCACGATAAAGAATGTCAAGTTATAATTTAAATTTGACGTGTTTCGGGATTTTTTATAAATATGTACAGTAACCTAAACAATGAATTTATTCCATTTGGGTTTTACACACTGTATAAGCATATATACTTATATACTTATATATAAATAGTATAGAAATCAGTCATCTGAAATTATATTATTGTGTTTACATAGAACTCAAATCTACCGTCCTTAAAATTTGACTGAAATTTGGAATCCGCACGTATTTCCTTCTATGGCTATATTTTATATTCGGTTATCCCTTTATATATGCAAATGTTCATTTCAAATCACGTGAGCAGGATAGAGTACAAAGTGTCACCTTATTGGAAATATGTTCCATCTAAGCAAAACGCAACTTATTGCGATTCTCGGGATCTCCCTTTCTACTTGAGTAATCATGAGTTGTGGGTGCAGGACCGGTCCCAGATACGTTGCTGATATGGGTCAATAATGTGCTTGCGTCATCTTCTAGTTAGTTTGTAGAACGAATCGGGACACCGAAAATTAGAAACGGAGAAAATACTGTTTTAACGAAATAGGACACCCGCACTTTTCTTATTTAAAAATGATTGTAGTTAAATATGCATAAACTCTGCAGAGAGGTAGTTTTCGTTGTGCTGATCAAAAGTTAGTAGTATCTAAATTGTTTGTTTCTGAGTTACGTAGGTTCAAAATGTCGATTTTTTGCCTTTTTGAGTAATACATAAGGGAGAGGCTGCTACAGTGGCCACCTTTCTAGTAAATTCAAGATAACTTTAATATAAATCATAATATATTAATGAGTATAGAATTTGTAACGACTGGACCCTACCTAGTGAAGTTGCTTCTGCTAATCGTAATGATATTTCTATTTTTTTTTTTCATTTTGTGATAATCCACCTTCCCAAACATCGTAAACCGCTTTTGTCATATTTTCATCTATATATATATATATAATATATATATATATATATATATATATATATATATATATATATATATATATATAATATATATATATATATATATATAATATATATATATATATATATATATGGCTATTTGGGGTTAAACCGCAAATGCTTTCTAGATCCTTTTTCTTAAGTGGATCAGTCTTTTTTTTTGTTTATCTTATCTTCTTGACAATATCTCTCCATTTTTTCCTGTCTCTAGTTCTTCCTCTCCATTCACTGACTCCTGCCCTTTGGAGGTCTTCTTCAACTTCTTACAGCCACTTTGATCTCGGTCTTCCCCTTCTCTTTCTTCCTCCTGGATTCCATTCTATCATTGCGTATATCACTGCCTCATCTCCTGCTCGCCAAATGTGACCTAACCATCTAACTCTGCATTGCTTTATTTTAGTTACGATGTCTTCCTTAAGTTCTTCCTTAATTTCTGTATTTGTTCTGCTTCTATATTCATTTTGCTCTGTTCTGATTGGTCCTAGTATGGTTCTCATAACCTTTCTCTCTGCAATTCTTAAGTCTTCTTCATCTTTTTTAACCATCGTCATTGTTTCCCCTGCATATAATAATATTGGTCTAATTATGGTGTTATAAATGCTCATCTTGCTTTTTTTAGTCAGTGTTTTGCTTTTAAGTAATCTTTTGTTTGCAAAATAAGCTTGTATTTTTCTTTTATTTCGGATTTCCTTTCTCCGGATTTACTTATTGTAACTCCTAGGTATTTGAAGCATTCCACTTCTTCAAACTCGGAACTTCCTATTTTGATTTTTTCCTTCATTGGTTTTTTCCCTAATCTTAAAATTTTTGTCTTTTCTTGATTTAATCTTAGCCCCATTACCTCCCCTTTCTCTCTTATTTCTTCAAGCATTTCTTTCATTATTTTTCTGTTCTTTGCAATAATAACAATATCATCTGCATATGCAATTATTTGACCACCTCTTGTTCTGAGATTTCCTTTATTTAAATTTCGCAGTACATATTCTAATGCTAGAATAAATAGCGTTGTTGATAAGGCATCTCCTTGTTTCATCCCTTTATTTATACTGAATTCTTCTATCTCTCCTCTTTGTGTCTTTATGCTTATTTTTGTAGTTCTCATTGTCATTTCTATTAATTTTCTGAGTTTATGTGGAATTTTTAATTTTTTAAGTGCTGTCATTAATACGTTCCTTTTAATTGAATCAAATGCCTGTTTGAAGTCTATGAATAACATTTCCAAATATAATTTATACTCGTTTGCTTTTTCCATTATTTGTTTTATTGTGTGTATTGCATCTATTGTAGATCTTCCTTCTGTGAATCCACATTGGTACTGTCCTACTGTCTTCTTTGTGACCTTTGATAACCTCTTTTTTATTATTGATGTCAATATTTTATATGTTGTATTTAGTAATGTTATTCCTCTATAATTTTCACAGATTTGTTGGTCTCCCTTTTTATGTACTGTTATGATCTGTCCTACCTCCCAGTCACCTGGCATTTTCTCTTCTCTCCATATATTTTTCAATAGTGCCAGTATTTTTTTCTCTTAGTTCCCTTCCCCCGTATTTTATTAGTTCCATATTAATTCCATCTTTACCTGGGGCTTTTCCATTTTTGCTTCTCTGTATTACTTCATCCAATTCCTCTAATGTTGGTTCTTTTGAAATTTCGATGTCTACTTCATTTGCTTCTTCTTCGTGTACTGTTTCCTCCTCGTCATGCATTTCTTCTTCTGTTGTTTCCTCCGTCAAGAGCTCTCTGTAGTAATCTCTCCATACTTGCTTGTATTCTTGGTACTCTATTATCACTATTCCCTCTCTATTTTTTATTCCGTTTGTTTTGCCCTTGTATTTTTTGTTTTGTTCTTTAATCTTTTTGTAAAAACTTTTCGTATTTCTGTTTGTTCTTTCCTGCTCTATTTCCTGCATTTTTTTGTCTACCCATCTTCTTTTATTTTGCCTTATCACTTTCTTAGCATTCCTTCTTAATTTTTCATATTCTTCTCTGTCTTCCTCTTTATCTGTTCTTAGCCATTTATTTCTGGCTTGCACTTTTTTTCCTGTTATTTCTCTACATTCTTGGTTATACCATTCGTTTCTTGTTTTAGCCTGACTTTTACCTATCTGCATATTTGCACCTTCTTCTATTGATTTTTTGATCGTCTTCCATTCTGTGCTTATATCTTCTACTTTATATTTCTCTTTTATTACTGTTACTGCCTCTTCATATTTTTTTCTTACTTCTTCATTACTCAATTTATTGACATTCCACTTTTTATGTTGGTTTTTTTTGTTTTGTTTCAATTTTAACTTTTTGTCTTATAATGGCTGTGACCATGTAGTGGTCTGGATCTGCACACGCACCTCTGAACGTTCTTACATCTTTTATTGACGATTGTTTTCGTTTATTAATCATTATGTGATCAATTTGACTATATGTTTTCTGATCCGATGACCTCCATGTTACCTTAGGTATTTTAGGGTGTTCAAATTTTGTCGAGCTTATTAACAAATTTGTTCTTGTTGCTAGGTTACATAGTCTTTGCCCATTGTCATTCGTGTTTTCGTGTATTGTATGCTTTCCTGCAATTTGCTGTAAAAAGTCCTCTTTTCCAATCTGGGCGTTGAGGTCTCCCAGTACAAATATGACATCTTCTTTGGGTATTTTTTCTATCTCCTCTTCGACCTTATCATAAAAGATTTCTTTTTCGTCTGCATTGCTTGTTTCTGTGGGGGCGTATAAATTCAAGACTGATATATTAAATGGTTTGCTGTTGACTCTAACATAGGCCATCCTTTCGCATATTGGCTTGAAATTTATAATTTTCTCTCTTAGGTGACTAAGTATCATGAATCCCACGGCTTTTTGCCCTTGCTTCTTTTCTCCTGAATATAACATTGTAAAGTCTTGTTTGTCAATCTGTCCCTGTCTCTCCCAGCGTAATTCTTGCAGTGCTGCAATATCTATTTTATACTTTTTGAGTTCCTTTCCTATTTCTAGCATTTGTCCTGGAGCTAGCATAGTTCTTATGTTCCATGTGCTTATTTTCAACTCTTTATTTTTTTGTTCTGTTGTCTTCGTCCTTTATTTTTGTTTTCTTCTCCATTTTTCTTTATTTCACTTTTGTTGTGCCCGGGTTTATCTGCAGTTATTTCCTGTTTCTTTGCCTCGTTCGTCAACGAATAATGTATCCTCTCATCCCTTGCTAGTTTTTTGAACCACCTCCATGATGGTCCTCCAGCTGGTTGGTGTTTCTATTCCATCTCCTTTCTAGACCATCTATTATAAGTTTGTTGGCTTTAATTTGGACACGTTTACCTTTCTTTATTTCATCTTTTGCTATTCTCCGTATTTCCCTCTGTATTTGTAATTCCTCTGTCGTTAGATCATTGTTTATATATATTTTTTCTTTTTTCACTTCTTTAAGTTCACTTTTGTTTTCCATAATTTTTGTTTTTTCTTCTTTGTTTGGCAATCTGACTAAACATGTTTTATCTCCTAGTTTCACTGCTTCATCTATATTTACGGTAATATTTAGCTCTTTTGTCATAAAATTTTCTATAACTTCTTTTAGTATTCTTCTATCTCCAGTTTCTATTGTTATTCCCTGTATTATCACATTATTTTCTTTTCTTATTCTATCCAGCCTTTCAAGGCGTCCTTTTGTCTCATTCAGATCCTTTTTGATTTGTTCATTTTCTTTCCAGATTTTACTATTCTCTTGTTTTAGTTCTGCTAATTCAGTTTTGAGTTCCCTCATTTCTTCTCTGTATTGTTTTTGTTCCGTTTTTACTTCTTTTATATCAGTTTTTAATTCTTGTAACTCTATTGTTAAATTTTTTATCATATTTAGTATTTGATCTATTTTGTTTTCATCTTTGTGACTTTTAATTGGGCTTCTTTGTACTTTTTTACTGGGACCAAATAATAGTTCCTCTTCTTCTCTATTTCTTTTCCGATTGTCATCGGATGTATTATCATCTGAATCCATATTTCTGCTGCTACTACTCGCGATAGAGCCAACCTCCCCACTCAACGCGTCGAAAGAAGATAGTTCTCTCTCAAGTAGTAGCTTGTAGTAATTTATTTTCTCGTTTTCTTCCTGGATAAATTAATTTTCAATTAAAATAATTGTCAGATACTTTGGAACGGTTTGATGTGGCAACGCCCACCTCTAGCTTTCAAAAATGATATATAGTGTTAATTACCTGGGCCGGTTTTGTTTTTAGTTTTTTGTGTTGAGTGTAAATAAAACTTCCTTTGCCTTCCTAAATTTATCGAGGTTATGCACTTACCTCTCTTCCAATGTCTTTGCTATAATTACCCTTGACACTTTTATTCTTATATTACACACTGCACGCAAAATCAGCAAAATTATCGACTCACAATAACCAAAAATTGAAATTATTATAGAGCAGAATTTACACACATCTATTCCTTACACTAGAGATAAAAGAACTCTCTATTTTCATCTATAGTTTTTCCAATACCGGGGTTTTTTGGTATTTTCGTGAAAATCGAAAAGTTTAAGCTGAAACAGGGGTTAAACCATTTTCCTCTCGTATGGTTTGTAATCTCGATACAAATCTGCCAAACATTTATTACTTGAGATGATTACTTAAATAGTGGAACTCTATTCTAGGAATCGAATTTATAAAATTAATCTCACTATTTTTTATTCCAGTGTCAATTTTGGGCTGATTACGATGCTTTCCACGTGAATCAGGTTCTATAAAACCATCACCTGTTTTCTTTGACACGGCTGTTTGAATATATCTATCACAAATGCTCAGCATTGTTTTAAAAAACTCTTTACATACTCTTAATGTTATTTGTTTCGAAATTGTAAGCTGAATTCAAAGCTCTTAATTTTTGGGAAGTTATGTACCTATACTTTTGTTTAATATCTTCTGTATGTCTGACTATGTATTCTCTTTGCCTCTCTGAATTACCTAGCTGCTAAAACTGTTTGAAAATACTCTTAACGTTTCGTCTATTTTCGTTTTGCAATTAAACTTACACTTGTCGCTGCAAGGTGAACTTCAATTGCTGAGGTCGCTCAGCAATTGAATTTTCTTTTTCAGGTTTTGTTGAGTTGTATCAGGTGGACTGTTTTAGAGCTGTAGAGGTCACTATAATATTCATTTGTTATCTTAGATATTTGGCTTCTGCTTTTTTTTATTGTACCTTGTTTATTTTCCATCTCTACGATTTTATTTCTTCCTAGGTGGGACTTGATAGATCTTAAGTTTCTATTTTCTTCTATAATCTCGATTCGTTCTTCTTGATGCCGTTTGAGATCTTGTTTTATATGTCTTCTTATTTCTGCATTAAGGGTTTTGATCTCCTCTTTCATTTCTTACTCCATGTCCAAATTCTCCAATACAGTTTTCGTTTTCTTCTAATTTTTTGTTTATTTTCGCATTAAAATCGCCCATTATAATCGTGTATGTAGTGTTTTGATATGTCATGGACTCTGTGAGGTGTTCATAGAATTCTTCCATTTATTCGTCTGTGTGTGTAGATGTTGGCGCCTAAATCTGAATTATTTTTAAAGTGACCTTTTCTCTGATATTTATAATTAATAAAGCGATTCTTTCTGTTATTCCTACCTATTCTTCAATTTTATGAGCATATTTTTTCGAAATCAAAAAACCAACTCTATCTAAACTTTCGTTTTCTCTAGCTTTAAAATACAATATGTTTCCAGACTTCAATACATAAAAGATATTAGCCAATATGTTTGTTTATGTACTTGCTTATTTGAAACTACTGTTAAACAATCAACTAGTTACAGTTTACGAAAAACTGTTCCGATAAAAATTTCAACGACCCACCTCTAGTTTTTTAGGTATATTAGGATCAGAACCAGAGAGTCTTACTAATGGGCGTCTATTAGAAATGTGGTGGGGAGACCAAGGGAACATATGATTGTTATCTTTGCCTATTCGCTGAAAATATGATTTTATATATGTGTTAGATATCCTGTTAAATTTTATAATACCGACCATAAACTTTTACCTACACTGTATACTCGGCGTCAAAAAGGGCAATACGGTCCATGAAAGAACCTCAACCTTCATGATATTATGTATAGATTGGAAGAAGAAGAGACAAGCTTGATTCTGTGATGTAAAACCTCATTACGGCAGGATTTATATCAATTGAAATTAGGTATTTTTTGGAATAGTATTTTTTAGCTCTACAATAGACCAACTAAAATTCTCACGCTATGCGAGCTTCTATGATATTTTTAATTATCCCAACAGTGATTAAAATAATTGATTTTCGATAATAATTGGCAATTCACTCTTTTTAGTGTGTATTTTGGCCGCTGCATTACGTTTTGTTTTAACGTCGGGTCGCAGCATTTTGTACAAATACATTTGCACTACAAACAGTAATTGAATTCTTTATGACACAGCATTGGATTTTGTGCATTTATTTTTTGGACATAGATACATTGCGTTAAAGTGTGATGAACTCACACTCTGTTGTATCTGTTTAAACCACTAATCAACTTTTCAATAAACATTAGTTGTTTATTGGACATGCAGTTTACACTTTGTTAATTATTTTAAAAAAGTAAAAAGGAAATGACGTAATTAGTAAAAATGAAAGCTTCTAGGAAAAAATAAACTCTCGGTTGGTCGCGTGGATTACAATAAAATAAAATAAAAAATAAAAATAAAAATAAAAATAAACATAAAAACATTTATTGCCCTAATAATATATACATGTCATAACTTAAAAAATTTCAGCCTTCTTTCTTCCTGATGTTCCGCTTTTGCACCATCTTCTTCTGATTTGTTTTCCTCTCGGCATCCTGGACTTCTCTGGGTGGTTTCCTCGTCTTTTTCTGTAGGTACTTTTTATGGCATCGTACCTACTTCCCTGCTTGGCTGTTTTCCGGCAACCATCCGGCTAGACCCTGATCAGGTGGTCGATCAGTCTGTGGGTTTGTCTATGTATCCTCTGGATCCTGTTCTTCTCGAGGATATCCCTGGTCTTATGGAGTCTTCTTGTGGCCTGGTGGAAGAAGTATCTGGTCCTGTTCTCAGCCACCTCCCTCAGTGGTGTGTACTGGAGCCTTTCTTTGATGGTTGCGTTCGTGATTCTCTGTTCCCATGGTGAACCTTCGATTATCCGGTAGCACGATGTCTCTGTAGTTTCCAATTTCCTCCAGTGGGTCTCCGCTAGCGAACTCCATACTGGGACTGCATACAACATCACCGACCTCACGTAGGCCTGGTATAACTGAATTTTCTTGGCCTTCGATAGGGGGCTGGACCTGTGAACAAAAGGAAGTATCAATTTCTTAGCAATATTACCTTTCACCTTAGTTTTTTCTGCATGCATCCGGAAATTAAGTCTTCTGTCGAGGTGGACTCCTAAGTATTTGACTGACTCCGCTGCCTGTATTCTGTTTCCTCCTACTGTTATCTCGTTCGGTGGTGGTCTCGTCTCCTGGGTGAACATGATGAATTGTGTCTTCTCCGCGTTGATTTTTATCTTCCATTTTTCGGTGAACTCCGTGATTTTTTCCAAGTGGTTTTCCATATTTCTTATAACTCTTCTGTCATCTTTTCCGGATGCATACACCGCTGTATCATCTGCATATAGGGCTGTAGAAGTTCTATGATCTGTAGGTAAATCTGAAACAAAAATATTGTAAAGTAATGGAGATAAAATGCTGCCCTGAGGCATTCCTTCCTGGATTTCTTGAATTGTTGACATCTTTTGGTCAGCTGAAATTTGAAAAGTTCTATTAGATAAATAAATATCACAAATATTAATTAAATAATGTGGAAGTCTAGCTCTGTCCATTTTGAAGATAAGTGCCTTTTTCCAAACCGTGTCGTATGCCTTTTCTATGTCCAATATGGCTAATCCTGTTTTTTGTTTCCTGTTGAATTTTATTTTCGTATCGCTGATTATTCTTGCCAGTTGTAGTTCGCAATTTCTTCCTCTTCTAAATCCGAATTGGTCTTCTTGAATAATTCTTCTTCTTTCAGTATGTTTCGTCAGTCTCTTGAAGATGATTTTTTCTAGTATTTTTCCCATCGTTTCAAGGAGAGAAATAGGCCTGTAATTTTCCGGTCTTCTTCCGTCTTTCCTGGGTTTTAGGAGGGGTATTATCTTCGCGTGCTTCCAGTTACTTGGAAAGTGCCCTTTTTCCAAGCAAAATTTGTAGATGTAGTAGAGTTGAACTATTATCTTCTTTGGAAGTTCCTTTAGGGTGATGTTGTGGATTCCTTCGTGTCCTGGTGCTCTGCTTCCTTTAAGTTTCCTGATGATTTTTCTTACTTCATATGGGCTGGTGTAGTCTTCTTCTTCTATTTGGAATTCGTTTCTTCTTTTAATTCTGTTGTATTCGTCTTCTACTTCTTGTCTTGTTCTTGCGTCCGACATGTCTTGATTTTGTCTGTGTGTAGCTGCTAATCTTCTTGCTATTGCGTCCACTTTTCCTTGAGTTTCGTAGTGTGTTCCCTCTTCGTCGATGATTTGTGGCATCTTTTGTTTCCCTCTTCTTTTGGCTTTCAGCATTTTCCATACGTTTCCATGTTGTTCTTCGGCTTTCCTAATGTTGTTGTGCCACTGGTTTTCAGTAAGACTACTCAGTCTTACTCTTATTTCTTCTGATAGTGCATCTCCGTAGTCCTTGAATTCTTGTCTTCTTGTTCTTTGGAATGCTCTTCTGGCCTTATTTCTGTCCTTGATGATGTCCTGGAGTTCCGTAGGGATAATTAGTCCTTTGTTGTTCGTCATTGATTTTGGTATGTTGTCCTCCATGGCTTGTTGTATTTTTCTTGTTAATTCTTCGATTTTTCCTTCAACTTCTTCTATGGATTGGAATTCTCTTTTCATCTCTATTTGGTTTAGTTGTCTTCTATAGTTTGGCCAATTTGCATCTTTCCATCTCCATCTTTCTACTGGTTCTATTGTTGGTAGGTCGATTCTTGAAGTCATCCTTCCTATAACTGGTTTGTGATCCGAACTGCATTCAAAGTAGGCCCTTACATCTTCTATAATGACGTCTTTTGTGATGAAAAAGTCCAACGTTGAATTGTGGTGGTCTCTCTGAGGGCTGATTCTTGTAGGTTCGTCTGGTGCAAATATCATCTTGTTCCTGTCTTCTGTAGTCCACGCTTGTTTTCATAGTGACCGTTGAAAAACTAGCGTGGTGGGGAGTCTATCCTGTTAAGTAGCTGTTCATAATACATCAAATTTATCGTTCAGTACTAAATAAGCAGGCAGTAGGTGTCGGGGTGATAACAAGCGGCTCGAAAAGACGACTGGATTACCAGTGTAATCCACGCGACAAAGCACGTTACGTATTTTTGGTTTTCTGCTGTGTGTAAAGTTTTATTAGGTAAGTTAATTTTAGAATAAATCTTAATATTAAATGAGTAAAAAAGCTTCTACATTTTTTATATTAAGTGGTACTGTCATTTTGCTTATTTTATTGCAGATAGAAAAATGTCTGAACCTAAAAAACAACGTTTGCATACTAGTACAAATCCTCAAGATTGGTTAAAATGGTATGAAGAGCTGTCAAGTGAAGAAGAAAGTGATTTGGACGTAGAAGATGAAGATGAATCAGAAAAGGATATTGTAGTCAATAGTGACCATCAAACAGATTCCGAACAAGAAGGTTCTTCAGATGAAGACCAAGAAAACTTTAACACATCTTCAAATTTTTTTCTGGGAAATGATAAATCAACAAAATGGAAAAAAACCAGGAACAATCTAAATATTCGTATTCGTTCACACAATATCATAAAATTACTTCCTGGACCAAAAGGCAATGCCCGAAATGCAGTGTCGGAGATTGACTGTATAAAATTATATCTAACTGATACTATTATTCAAATAATAACGAATTCAACGAACATATACATCGAAAAGATCAAGGACAAGTTTCGGAGGCAGAGAGATGTACGACTAACAAATGAAACTGAAGTTGGGGCATTTATAGGAATTCTGTTTCTTATCGGGGTATTGAGAAGTTCCAGAAAACATATTCACAAAATATGGAATAACTCAAAAGGCAGGTGGTGTAGAAGCATGCTATTTATCTATGAGCAAAGGTCGATTTAAATTTCTAAAAAGGTGTATAAGGTTTGATGATATCAGAACAAGGAACGACAGACGAGAAATTGATAAGTTTGCACCGATAAGAGAGGTTTTTAAAATGTTTCTTCATACATTTCAAACCAATTTTATTGCCAGTGAATTCTTAACTATAGATGAGCAATTATTGGCTTTTAGGGGTCGATGTTCCTTCAGACAATACATTCCTAATAAACCAGCTAAGTATGGAGTGAAGATGTTTGCATTGGTAGATGCAAAAACAGCTTATACATTTAATCTCGAACCTTACGTGGGCACTCAACCTGATGGGCCTTACAAGGTAAGTAACCCTCCATACGATGTTGTTCTCAGATTAGTGCACCCTGTAGAAGGAACAAGCCGAAACATAACAGGAGATAATTGGTTTTCACGTATACCACTAGTGAAAAAATTATTGGAAGAAAAAAAATTAACCTATGTTGGTACCCTCCGTAAAAACAAGCGTGAAATTCCAAAAGAATTTTTACCACGAAAAAGATAGAGAACCGAAAACTACACTTTGTGGTTTTCAAGAAAACTACACCATAGTTTCATACTGTCCAAAAAAAAATAAGGCTGTACTATTAATTTCTTCATTACATAATGACGATTTCATTGATCCAGAAAGTGGAGATAAAAAATTACCAGAGATAATAACGTGCTACAATAAAACAAAAATAGGCGTTGATCTTATAGATCAGATGTGTGTAAATTACAACGTAGCACGAACAACAAATCGATGGCCAATGGTTGTGTTTTATAATCTGTTGAACATATCCGCAATAAATGCTTGCTGTGTTTATAAAGCCGCCCACCCTGAAGAGAAAGTTAAAAGATCTGACTTTATTGAAACATTTGCGTGGGAACTTATCAAACCACAAATAGAACAAAGGTCAACTATTCCTTTTATACCAAAGGAACTTCGACGTCGAGCGCGTCAAATACTTGGGCTTGAAGACTTACCCCCTCCACCCCCTCCCGATATGTCGGTAAATGTGATTCGTCGCTGCTACATTTGTCCAAGAAGTCGTAATAAATCGACAAGAAAAATTTGCCAACAATGTGGCAAGCATGCTTGTAAAGAACATATGCGAGATGTCTGTACGGCCTGTTTGTCAAAGTAAACTATTTGATATATTTACCATTCGTAGTTTTTTATGTATATGTATTGTTGTACTTTTGAATGTCTGTTAGCAATAAAAAACCGATATACAAATTTTATTACTTAAATAAAAATTAAAATTATTGATATTTCATAATGACACGGGCATATAAATTTTCAAACATCCTGTATAAGACAAAATATGTATTTTAAGTTGTTCAAAGAATTGTTCATTAGGCCTCAGAGACAAGACTTTCAAATATTATCGATAAGAAATTTAAATAAGTCGGTTATTGTGAAATGGATTTACCCGTAATAAAAGTGTATATAGAAAGTGTTTAAACAATAGACCGGGATGTGCGGTGGTTTTTCCCCCCGAAAGATTATATCGGTAAAAGTTTATTAACAAAAGACATTGAATTGAGAAACAGGTATCGTTTGTAGCTATTAGTAAGAAATATTTGTAAAGCAGATAGATTTAGTTAGAATAATTAAAGAATGTTGTTTTCTGGAATTACCCGAATGACGTTTTAATAGAGAGAGTTGGTTGATAACGATATACGTCACAGAGGTAGAAGATTTTTATTGGTCAATTTTTGAATGCAAGGAGGGAGTGGTTTTGGCTATGAGATAGGAGAGAGGAAAGGAGTTAGTCAGTTTTCGTCGCCCAAGAAGGAAGGAGCTTTGTGGTTTGTGTTTGTTTGAAGTCCCGAAGACGTAATTTACCGGGTGTGTTTATTTGCTGTGTAAAAGCTGATCAGTGTGAGGAACGGGTACAGAGAGATAGAAAAACCAAAGGGTATAAGAATATTAATATCAGACGAAGCCGGAAACATTTGAAGTTATAAACAGGCGCGGAGATTGGTTCAAAAGGAGGCTGCATAGAATTACACGAGTTGTTGGGTTGCAGATACAAGGACAGATAGGAGAAAGGTGTACGTCTTCTGGACCAAAATAGGAGCAGAAGCAGAGAAAGGTTTTTTTTATGGCGTGGCCATAGAATTGCAACGGCAGATAACGAAAGGTCAGTCAATTTTCATTAGAGCAGGAGTGTGGTTTTCATTTATAATTAAATAAATTGAATAAATAATAGAGACAGTTAATTTTGCGATCATTTAAAGAAAAAAATTATAAAGAGAGCTTAGTTATAACACATATTAAAAATCAATGTAAAATAACATTTGGGTCCATGATAGAAAACAACTTCTCATATATTTAAAGTATTGTATTGCAAATATTACAGGATTGATTGTTATATAAAATTTCAATAAAATAAAGGACATCTCACATATACTTCAGTTGAAATTCTGTGTATTTTATTCAGGTCATATTACCTATCCCAATTAGGAAGCCAATTGGAAAATATTTTGAATCCACGATCAAAGGTAAATAGTACAAGTTAAATACCTGAGATTGTAATTAATTAATGCTGATTTATTGTGATTAATTGGAGATTAGATCATTTAATAAATATAGACAGGATCTTTTCTAAATAAGCAATAGAATACAATTTAAATAGCATAACAAAATGGCCCCCAACGTGTAAAGCTTTGAAAAATATTTCTAGTTGGCAAATTTGAAAGGATAGGAGTAGACGAGCAGATATTTGAAAGTTTATATGCCGTGGATAAAGTGAAATATTATGTAAAATTTGAGGACACTGAAGATTTATATTTTTTTTAAGATACAATTTACCATAATTAATTTATTCTTGATATTGACAATTTAGAGGTTACCATAATTGATTTATTTGTGTGATATTTACATTTGATAATTTTACCATACTTGATTTATTTGATTGATTTTGACATTTGATATTTTACCATTTGATTTATTTGTGGGATATTGAAATTTGATACTCGTACTCAAGAGTTATTACATTTGAACAAGAAAAGTCCCGTTTGTTGCAACAGACCAGTAGAATTTTATATTTGGCGGGTCAAAAACAGCAAAATGCAAAGAAAAGAGAAGGAAGGATAACAGAGAAGAGGAAACAATGTTTGAAGAAGGATCGGATAATGAAGGAAATGTTACAATAATAGAGGAAAGAAAAGAAACAGGGATGTTAGAAAAATTATTAGCAATGATGCAATTACAGTCACAACAAATACAAGAAAACCAACGGAAAACAAGACAAGCAATAGAACAGAAATTAGAAGAAAATGATAGAAAAATGGAAAAGCGTTTGGACAAATATGAAAATGAAGTAAAAGTCTGTTTAGAAAAAGTTAGTGAAACAGAGAGGAAACTAGAGATGCAGAGAGAAGAAATGGAAACTAAAATGAAGGATATTCAGAGTATGCAAGAAAGGGAATTAGAACAGATAGAAATAAAATTTGAAAATGCGCTACAAGAAGACCGGAAAGAAACGGAAAGGAGATTTAAACAAATTGCAGAGATGGAGATAAGAGGAATAGAAAGAAAGGAAGTTATCGTACATAGCACAGAAGACGTAAAAGTACGATTTGGCGGGGATATAAGGAAACTACACCCAGTGCCTTTTATAAATATCCTAAAGGAAAAAGTCAAATACATAGGACCGTTTGCAACAGCAAAGGAAACCATCAGAAACCATCTCAAAGAAGAGGCAAATCTTTGGTTTGTCAGCAAGGAAGAAGAATTTGACAATTGGCAAGATTTTGAGAGAAGATTCTTAAATTATTTCTGGGGAAAAATCCAGCAACTACAAGTAAATAAAGAGTTACAAAATGGAAAATACCATGAGAGGATGGGCGTATCAGAAAAGATGTACGCATTACAACTCTATAATAATGCAAAACATTTGCAATATAATTATTCATCAGAACAATTGGTAGAGTTGATATCGCGACACTTTGAAGATACCTTGGAAGACCACATAAATCTCCAAAATTACAAGGACATTGATAGCTTATGTCAATTTTTGCAAATGAGAGAATCACGTAGGCATGAAAGAAGAGAAAGAAGACCGCAAGAAAATTATAGACAAAGAGAAAACCAAGAATATAGAGATAGAGGTCAAAATTTTAGAAGAGATTATACAAGACGAGAATTCATACCTAGACAGGGATACGAAAATAGACCGAACGGAAGAGAGAATTATGAACCCAGAACCCAGAGATGGAATGAAAACAGGGATCGGGAAAATCAGAGTAGAAATAACCGCCCATACCAAGGAAACCGATACAATAACCCACGGAATGAACAGGAATCTCGCGGTAACCGATACGGGAATGATAGACCAAAAGAGAACAGAAGAGAAATAAATAATACGCAAAGAGAAGAAAATGAATATGAGAGAGAAGATGACGGGCGAGAAAACACAGAAGAACAACAGGCGTGTTTTCAAGAAGGCGCTCACTAAAAACGAAGAAACAAACAGGAATTTTTTGTCACCCCAAGGAATTTATTAAACTGGCAGGAAACAATGAAAAGAGAAATGGAGTTAATTTAAAATTTGTGGATGGATTTATAAATGAGAAACCAATTAAAATTATGATAGACACAGGCTCTGAAATAACACTGGTCAACAGAAAATTAATCGAAGAAGTAAATTTAACAAGTCTAATTTATAAAATACCTAGGGTGAATTTAGTGGGCGCAAATAAACGGACATTGGCAACAATAAATGAAGGTATACGAGTAATGGTACGATTGAAAAAAAATATGTATGCACTTCAATGTGTAATAATGCCGAATATGTCACATGACATGATTGTAGGCGTTGACGAATTAACGGAAAAACATGTAGTGATCGACTTCAAAACCAATACGATGAAAATAACAAAGGAAAAAGAAGAAGAACAGGATAAGGAACAAGAGAAACAAATTACGGACGAATCAGAGAAAGAACAAACGGTGGAAATGAACCTGGTGACGAACAAAGGAAAAGGAAGAAAGAGGGGAAAAGGTCAGAAAAAGATCAAAGAAAAAAAAACCTGGGATTCCTCAAAAGATGAGACGAGCTCAGGAGAAGAAGATGGAAGATTTTGACAAGAAATGAAAGCAAAACTTGGGATTCCTCAAAAGAAGAGACGAGCCCAACAGAAGAAGAAACAAAGGAAATGAAAGAAAAGGAAAAGGATTCAGTTGAAAAGAACATATGGGATTCCTCAAAAGAAGAGACGAGCCCAACAGAAAAAAAAACAAAGGAAAATGAAGAGGACACAATGGAGACAGTGGTGTTTGAAGAAGACACGGAGTACACGGTGAATATGTGCGAAGAATTTGATGGGAGAGACAAAAAATTGATATGTGGAGAAGGCAAAGAAAATGATTTGCGTCTAATTTTAAGAGACTACGAAACGCTGATAAATGAGGAAAACCGAGTGGCCACAAAATACGAGCACTCATTTGAGGTGAAAAACTTGGGAAATTTTCGATCGAAGACTTATCCAATTCCTTATAAGTATCGGCAAGAAGTAAAGCAAGAAATCAAAAAAATGTTGGAAGATCAAATCATTGAGAGATGTGACTCACCCTATATTAACCCAATTGTGATAGTGAAGAAGAGCAGTGGAGAGTTAAGACTCTGTTTAGATGCCCGAAATATCAACCAACACACAGTATCACAATATGAATCACCGTTAAATATCGAGGCCATTTTTGGAAGAATCACGGGATCACATATTTTCTCAAAAATTGATCTAAAGCATAGTTTTTGGTTAATACCTTTGGCTGAAAAGTGTAGAAACTACACTGCCTTTTCAATTGATGGTATAGTATACCGATTTAAGGTAGTTCCGTTTGGATTACAAAGCGCTTGTGCAGCACTTGTACGAGCTTTGCATACCATTTTGAATCACCATGAAGAGTTCATCGTCCATTACATCGACGATTTATTAATTTTTTCACAAGATATGCAGAGTCATGTGGAACATATCAAAATAATTTTGAAAGAATTGGACACAGCGGGATTAAAACTAAACATTGAAAAATGTCAATTTTTTCAAAAGGAAGTGATTTATTTGGGTTTCAAACTTGACACCAAAACTGTAAGTCTAGCCGAGGACAGAGTAAAGCTCATCGACGAATACCCAAGACCAACAAATCTAAAAACATTGCGAGGGTTTCTCGGTACGATAAATTATTTCAAGAAATTAATTCCCGATTTAAGCCAAAAAGAAATTCCTTTAATAAAATTGTTAAAGAAAGGGACAAAATGGAATTGGAAAGAAGAACAGGAGGAAGCTTTCAAAATATTGAAACAAGAATTTGCTAAAGGAACGAAAATATATCACCCTATTTACAATTTGCCGTTTATACTCCGTACGGATGCGTCGATACAGAAATTTGCAGGAGTGTTGTCGCAAATACAAAACGGCCAAGAGGTTCCGATATGTTTTATATCTCGAGTGACTAAAACACATGAGAGAAAATACAGTGTCACCGAGTTGGAATTCGCCAGTGTACTATTTTGCGTAAACAAATTAAGGTTTTACTTATTGGGAGCTAAATTCACCATCGAAACGGATCATGCAGCATTGATACACATCATGAAGAATCGATTGGTAAATAACAGAATACACAGAGGCATTCTGCTCTTACAAGAGTATGATTTCGAATTCCGATACATCAAAGGGAAAGACAACATAATAGCTGACGCTTTAACACGGGACGAAGATACAGGAAAAAAAGAGACAATTACATTACATGTGGGATTGAATATATTGACACAAGCCGAAGGAATATTTTCATTAAATGAGATAAGGACCGACCAGGAAGGCCTAGAAGAAAGAGAAAAGAGAAGAGCGGAGCTAGAAAACGAGATATTTTTTAAGAGAATAGACGGAAAGGAATTATATTTAGTGACACCGACATTGGCAGAAAAAATCATAAAGAAGCTACACGAGGAAAATGGACATATTGGCAGTAGAAAGGTATGGCTTGTGTTTAGGGAAAACTACATCAGTCGACAAGATTACCGCATTGCAAAAGAGATCACACAGAAATGCGAAGTATGCCAGAAATACAAGAGCAGGAATTTTAAAAACGAAAATATTGCAAAGAGCATTGTATCCCGGAACAACCTGGACATTATAGCCATCGACATGTTAAGCGATCTAATTGTGACCACCCAAAGGAACAAGCATATTCTGGTGATGGTGGATGTGTTCTCAAAATACGTGAAATTATATAGTTGCCGCACCACAAAAGGGAAGAAATATTGAGAAAAATAGACAATTTCATCGCTACGGTAGGAACCCCAAGAAAAATTTTACTAGACAATGCAACGTACTTCCGAAATGATCGTTTCAAGGGACAGCTTAGAGAACGGGGAATCGAGACGAACTTTGTAAGCATCAGGCATCCCCAAAGTAATCCTTCTGAGCGATTTATACAAGAGGTAACGAAATTTCTTCGCATTGCAACGGATGGTCAACATCGGCGATGGGACAGAAAATTGGGAGAAATAGAGATGTACCTAAATTCCATGCCAAGTACAGTAACGAAAGAAACACCAGAATACATCATGAAAGGCGTCATGCCGATAAGACCGTGGGAAGATCCAGAACAAAGAGAGTATCGACAGGTTATAGAAACGGTTCAGAGGAGATTAAGAAGAAGCAATGAGAAATACATCCAGAGACAGGGTCATAATAGGAAACGAAGACCAGTAACTTTCCAAAAGGGTGACAAAGTAATGGTAAGAGCATTAAGAGTGTCAAATCTTCAGAGCGGTATTTGCGCAAAATTGATGCCTGTTTTCGAAGGGCCATACATAGTAAACAACGAAGATGGAGTAAACAGCTATGAGTTGAAACATATGGATTCTGAAAAGATCAGAGGTATTTATAATATCCATGATGTATATAAATATCACGAATGAAGATTTAAATTTGTATAAAGTAGATAGTAGGATAGGATAATACGTAGCATAAGTACAGCTAGCATACAGGAAGTGCGTTTTAGTTTGCCTCGAGAAAATTTAGTTGCATAGATTGATAAATTTTATCGATTACAAAGGCGGGGATTTGTTGTACTTTTGAATGTCTGTTAGCAATAAAAAACCGATATACAAATTTTATTACTTAAATAAAAATTAAAATTATTGATATTTCATAATGACACGGGCATATAAATTTTCAAACATCCTGTATAAGACAAAATATGTATTTTAAGTTGTTCAAAGAATTGTTCATTAGGCCTCAGAGACAAGACTTTCAAATATTATCGATAAGAAATTTAAATAAGTCGGTTATTGTGAAATGGATTTACCCGTAATAAAAGTGTATATAGAAAGTGTTTAAACAATAGACCGGGATGTGCGGTGGTTTTTCCCCCCGAAAGATTATATCGGTAAAAGTTTATTAACAAAAGACATTGAATTGAGAAACAGGTATCGTTTGTAGCTATTAGTAAGAAATATTTGTAAAGCAGATAGATTTAGTTAGAATAATTAAAGAATGTTGTTTTCTGGAATTACCCGAATGACGTTTTAATAGAGAGAGTTGGTTGATAACGATATACGTCACAGAGGTAGAAGATTTTTATTGGTCAATTTTTGAATGCAAGGAGGGAGTGGTTTTGGCTATGAGATAGGAGAGAGGAAAGGAGTTAGTCAGTTTTCGTCGCCCAAGAAGGAAGGAGCTTTGTGGTTTGTGTTTGTTTGAAGTCCCGAAGACGTAATTTACCGGGTGTGTTTATTTGCTGTGTAAAAGCTGATCAGTGTGAGGAACGGGGTACAGAGAGATAGAAAAACCAAAGGTATAAGAATATTAATATCAGACGAAGCCGGAAACATTTGAAGTTATAAACAGGCGCGGAGATTGGTTCAAAAGGAGGCTGCATAGAATTACACGAGTTGTTGGGTTGCAGATACAAGGACAGATAGGAGAAAGGTGTACGTCTTCTGGACCAAAATAGGAGCAGAAGCAGAGAAAGGTTTTTTTTTATGGCGTGGCCATAGAATTGCAACGGCAGATAACGAAAGGTCAGTCAATTTTCATTAGAGCAGGAGTGTGGTTTTCATTTATTAATTAAATAAATTGAATAAATAATAGAGACAGTTAATTTTGCGATCATTTAAAAGAAAAAAATTATAAAGAGAGCTTAGTTATAACACATATTAAAAATCAATGTAAAATAACATTTGGGTCCATGATAGAAAACAACTTCTCATATATTTAAAGTATTGTATTGCAAATATTACAGGATTGATTGTTATATAAAATTTCAATAAAATAAAGGACATCTCACATATACTTCAGTTGAAATTCTGTGTATTTTATTCAGGTCATATTACCTATCCCAATTAGGAAGCCAATTGGAAAATATTTTGAATCCACGATCAAAGGTAAATAGTACAAGTTAAATAGCCTGAGATTGTAATTAATTAATGCTGATTTATTGTGATTAATTGGAGATTAGATCATTTAATAAATATAGACAGGATCTTTTCTAAATAAGCAATAGAATACAATTTAAATAGCATAACAGTATATATTTGTCAAACGAGTTTATGGTTTCATTCGCATATGCTTATAGTTTAAAAATATGGAAAAGTTGTTTAGTTTTTTAAAATTGCGTTTGATTTTTCACCTATTTGTTAACAAAGTGTAAATAAAGGTCTAAAAATACAAAAAGATTTTGTTTTTGCTGTCACAGTGAATTACAATGTTTTATATACATAAGTTAAATATAGTTTTGCAAAGCTTATGTAAATATATTCTTATTAACTAAGAAAAGCTTTTTACTTCAAAAAATAGACATCTTACGTTTGAAACAAAATGGATTACGATTGTAGTCCACGCGACCAACAACGTTAGTACACTATACGCTACCAACGTTTGTAGAAACCACCCAGTTTGTAATATTATATTTTAACGAACTTAACATTTAACGAGGAATTGATTTCGAACCTTTGAACAGTGAACACGTTATCGTTTTGAATCAATTATATTGTTAATTAATATTTAATATCAGTGTTTAATACAATTACTAAAATGTAAAATAATATTGTTATGTTTGCATATGAAGTGATTAACAGTCAGTAAAATTTTTATTCTACACATTGGAAAATTGATTATTAATTTTGGACTATCTATCATCTATATAAAAATTCAACTATATAGATAAAGTCACGTTCAGATGGCAGTGTACGGATATAGGATAACAGCGTTGCCAATTCTACTGCCATTGTAAGTTTTGCTACTTTTGTAAAATAAGCAGGGCCAAACTCACGGTAAACTAAGATATGTTTAGGTAAGCTAAAAAACAGTAGATAAGGGATAACTGATGATAATTCCTTGAAGAATTACAGCCAATTTTGCTTTGTTTATTTTTTAAAGACAGATGAAGTTTGGAAAAAAATCATTTTTTTGCCTATTTTGTTCCTCGTGCATTTTAGGGAAAAATGTTTCAAATAAATGTTGCAGATCTTAAAAAGTTTTTTAATTTTTTAGTTTGTAAATTAAAATACATAAACAAATGACTGAGATAATTGCAAAAAACCCCTAATTGAGGCCCCTAGAACACAAGGGTGTAAGTGCAGTTGCTTATCACTTAGCAACTGATATCTAACAACAGGCACGTACTTTTGGCTTCAAACTTTCTACATTAACAACAATAACACCATCAAAAATTACATGTCATTGAAAACATGCTGAAAACTGAAAAAGTGCTACCTAGGTTTTTAAATTTATATCGAACTTTGAACAAAGATTTTTCAAAACTTTGTTTTTGGCACTTACACCCCTTGTGTTCTAGGGGCCTCAATTGTGCACTAATTTATTAAATGTTCATAACTTTATTTTTTGCATAATGACGTCTAATATAACTACTTGAAATTATGTCGATTAATGAGTTATTTAAGTGTGCTACATTTCAACCAGATCAACTAAATATTTTATTACCTTTACTGAGAAAAGAATACCCCCGAAAAACAATTTTCAATCATCTTCATTTTCATAATCTAGTTCATCTTCAGAGTCATCGTTTAATGAAATTCTAATAGGTTCAATGTCATCTTGAATGTTGTCTACTGTCCAAAAATTATTCTCCAATTTTATAACATGGTTGACGTAATTTTTCCAATGTCCATTGTTCTGTACTTTATCATAACCTTCATAAATCAATGTTTTAACGTCGTTTTGTTTGAAACTTGAATTCTTAGAGGACACGTACCGTTTCACTTCACTCCACACCATTTCTATTGGGTTCAGTTCACAGTGATAAGGCGGAAGTCTTAAGATATGTACATCTACGCGGCATTGTTCGTCACTGTGATTCCTGTATTTTTCACCAATACAATCAATTTTGTATTTGTCATAAATATTTTTAAATACATTAGCAGTTTCCAGAAGTTCATTTTTTAAGTAATCTTCTTCAAAATAAATGTCCTTTTCATAGAGCCACTCCTTAATTTGACGTTTCACCCAATATTGTTTGGGAAAATTTAATTTCCTAGAGTGATAAGATGCATTGTCCAAGATAATGACATTCTTTTTATTTTTTGGGAGATTCGGTATTAACATCTCTTCAAACCATTTTTCAAATAGATCTCCGTCCATCTCTTCATGGTAATCTTCAGCACCTTTTTTGGCAAGAAAAGTGATGTCAGCACCTTCAACAAATCCGTCTTTGTTTCCTGCATGGACTAAAACAAATCTTGGTCCTTTTCCGGTCGGAGTTTTTAAACCTGTGGTAAGTCCATTTACGAAAGCCTGTCGGCTATTTTTTATTGTTGTATCTTGCCATACTTGCCCATTGGTTATTCCAGTATTAACCCATGATTCGTCCATATAAATGATATTGGCTCCTTCGTTCCTCAGTTTCTTTATTTCCCGGAGATAGTGACGCCTCCAAGCGACTATTTCTTGTTTTTCTATTAATATTGAATTTCTACCTTGTTTGCCATATATAAAACCCATGTCGTGCAATAGTCTTCTCAACGTACTCTTGGAAAAATTCGGAAGATGCTCCATTTGCTTAATTTTTTCTAGTACTACGTCAAGGGTTGGAGGAATATTGTCCATAAAAAAACCGTGCACTACTTGTCTTATTCTAGACCGAGTTGCTTCATCATATCTATTCTCACGACTATTCAAATAACCGGTTCTTTTTTTTCTTATAGGAGTTACGAGTGGACCATTTTTACTTTCACTTCTATATCGGAATATCGTTCGCTCAGAGACTCCAGTCATAGCAGAAACTTCCCGCACTATTGTTGATACACTTTTATCATTATTACTGTTTGATAAATAGTTAAAAACATTTAACACTATTTTTTTGCATTCACTATTTAACAAATTACCGTTTTTGAATTTTATTACACTCGCGGCCATTTTGACACTGACACGACACAAACGTCTGATATCAACTGAAAATTCTTTTAATGACTCTCAAGTATTTACCTGAATTTATAATTGCTGGCATTAGACAATAATTTTGAATTTATAAATAGGTATATTTTTTTAATTCTAAATTATTTTTTAATGTCTGTAACTGTAAATGCAGGTAGAGAAAGTGTGTCATTAAAAGGACATTAAGATCAAAAACGGATTATACAAATAATTATTTCATTTCCACGAATTGTAAACAATTTTGAACAGAAGATATAATTCCGAAAAGACCAGATTTCCGAAATATAACTTTCTATTTTTAAAATACCAACAGAAAAATTATATAATTAAAAAAATGTAGTATTTTTCCGTTTCACATTCATAAATATTTCCGAAATTATAATTCTTTTATAGGAGCCGGCCCATAACGTACGATTGTAGGTACGATTAAAAACTAACAACAATGTAGTTATTTCTGGCATATAGAAAGTACAGGCCTATCTCTGTAACGCTGCCATCTGAATGTGAATTTATCTATAGTAGTGTTTTAAAAACACTATCAACAACTACAAAAAAATTGATTAGCTTTTCGTTTTAAATCCAGTTTCACCGGCCAGCTGTAAAGCTGGCCACGGACGTATTAAATCCTTCAATAATTTTAATACGTTGGAGGAAAGTTAAATATGGCTACTGTCATCAAGTGCCGATAGCTATCGATCAACAGCGAACACTTGATGTGCATTCGCCCCGCCCACCTTACCTTTCTCTGAATTTTCATTGGTCTTTTGGTTTGGAATTCATATGAAATATTATGTATAAATATGAGTCGAATTCCAAGCCAAAGACAGTCCAGTTCCTACCTCGGTCTCTCCTAGAGCTCGAAACTCTAGGGAGCCGAACACCGGGGCTCTGCCTCATTTTCCTTTTTCGCCTTAGACTCTGAGGCTGTTTGTCTACTTGAAATTGTGTTTTATTTTCTACATTCTTCGGTGCAAGTGCACGCAAGAAACCTAATATTTGTTCATGTAAGAAATTCGACTGTCTTTATCAAGACAGTCCCTTTCTGTAAGAAATAATTAACTGTGTCTTTCTCAAGACATCAGTCAATACTTCGACTTATAAGAAATAACTGTGTCCTTTTCAGGACACAGTATACTGTTAATCCACGTCCTAACCTACATTGGATAAGTGCCTAGGATATTTCGCAAGCTATACGCGAATATCCTAGTGCAGAGCGTATAGCGGAGTAGACGATGTTTATAGGTCTTACTTTCCGCTGAGACGACACTACTAACAGCAGCATCTCACCTACCTCACTACTAATGTCTGAAATAAACTCTAATAGTCCACAAGGATTCTACGTTCCTGTAGTTGGCTGTATACCATATCGTGGGCTTACTGCAAAAATCCGTAATTGTTTTTGTTTGTTTCGAGAAAACTCACTTGTTAAATTAATGTTTACTGTCTCATTAAAACTAAACTATTAAGTTCTTATGATTATTATGTAAAAAAAATTAAAGTTCGAATGTTGATATATTTTGGCTATACACGTTTTGCTCACAATATTATTATTGTTTATATCGAATGCTAAAAAACAAAAAAAATATATAGGACTTAAATGATTTTGGCAGAATAAAAATAGCAAAAATGTATTTAATAGTTTAATCTTAAACTAATACAATGACAATTTTATAGCATGTATTAACAACAAATTCCTTCAGTCTTCAATATCATCATCACTGTTGGTTGAGGAAGGAACTTCGTCTACAGCTGATTTCGATATTGGCAAAGATTTGTACCAACCGTGAAATTCTTCTGGGATATCTTCTTTACGACACAGTTGCAGTGGGCTATTTTTTTCTTCCCTGTTATTGGAATTATTTTTGAATATAAATTTTGAAGGGTTATTTTTTCAAAAGAGTTTGGAGGAGTTTTACCACATACTTGAATTACTTTGAACTCTGAAGTATGGTCATACCTATACTGAAGTACTCCTGGTTTGGTTTTTTCATATTTTAGACACTTGATTTTTAGCCAATTTACTGTGCTTCCTTCTGTATTTTTGTTCCTATTTTTTATTAACTTTGTTGATAAATCTGTAAGGTCTCTGAAATCTGAAAAATTCATTTGTCGAACATTATAGTCCGTACTTTTTTTGTTTCGGATACGTCTTGATCTTGCGATTCTAAAAATATTAAACCAATCCTGAATGGTATAAACTGAAACGTATTTCTTCCATAAAGGTGTGGCCACTTTTGAGGAACTTGTGCTCTATGATTTCTAGGTTTGAAGTTTGGACCAAATATAAAAATAGTGCTGAAACATTTTGGTTGCGGTTTTGTCCGTCACAGGTATCAGAATACAAACAGAGCTGCTTTATTTCAGGTTTCATTTACTTAATATAGTTAAGTAAGCAACTATCTATTTCTGAACTGCCTCTTTTTCCATCTGCCTGTCTATCCATAGCAAAAGGCATCATTTGGTTCACGTAGCTCATAAATGGTAAAATTATAAATGCATACTTTAAGACTGTAATACATAGAACTGACGACACTCGAAGGTATTTGTAACACTAATTGCAAATCAAAGATACAACACATAAATTCTTTATGCTGCTGACATTTCTCCTTAGCATCTGCTTTCGCATTCATACACTCTTCCTTCCGCATAATGTGTTGTACGTAGTCATTTTCTAATAGCTGCTTCTCCGGGCCCACTTTTAAGGAATTATATTTAGTGCAAAGCTGGCATTGATCTTTTTTTGGCTTGTAGAAGGACAAGTTGTAATTGGTACAAAAAATCCTTCTGTAAGTAATTTCGCTTACATGTTTTACATTTTCATTTAAACATTCTTGTTTATATAAATTGTACATTTTCGTAATGCTAAGTTAAGGATCGAGGTAAAAACGTTTAGTTTCTTTTCTGAGATAATGAGATTCCATGGTAGGAAACTTTTGTATATGATTTTTCACTCTTTCTATACTTTCTTGGTCTGTCTTGTTATGTGCAGTCTTCTTACCTCTATTGTCTTGTCCAACAAACATTTTTCCCTCTCCCTTGCTTTTATAAGCAGTATCAATCATATCGGCCGAAATGCATAAAGTTTTAAGAAAAAAGCTTTTACATACCCGGATTTTTTGCACATCATTATTTAAATAGTAAATTTTTGTATCGGTTCTTTCTTTCCCTGAACTCTCCGGAGGTATACTTTCTGTTGTTCCTAAAAGAAACTCTTTTTGCTTTAAATATTTACTATGCCAAAAGTTGTGACACAGTGATTTTCTAAGTTCTTCTGAAAAACGTGCATTGCATTGAAACCGGCATTTTTCGCAGTTTGATACCTTTGGTGCCTTGGATTCAATTTTCTGTTTTTTCTTTAAATTTCTTTTCCATTTTGAAGGTTCAGCTTTCTTCCATCGACCTCTTTTTGCTTAATTTTTGTATCTGCTAATTGTTCATTTATTACATTTTCTTCCTTACCTGCCTCAGTACTTGAGACATTTTCTTTATCAGTACTTTCACTGTCTGATGAAGGTTCGTAATGTGGATCTTGAATTGAATAATCCGAGTCAAAATCTTGTACTTCAGAATTATCTGAAACAACAGAATTGTAAATTTAACATCCTACGAGTTTCAAAAGTATACTAATAGAACATTATCTAAGCTTTTACTTAGCTTGTAGCTAAATTGGTAGGTATTCATTGATAATAATAATTAGTATACTAACTTGGACAACTTGGACCAGCAATAATGTTTGAATCATCTTTTGTTGTTGAAGTAGAACCAAAACAATTAGAATTACAAATTTAACATTCTATGAGTTCTATAAGTATACCAATAAAGTAAAGTATACCATTATCTAAGCTTTTACTTAGCTTCTAGCTAAAGTAATTGCCTACTAAATTGGTAGGTATTGATTGATAATAATAATTAGTTGCAAATATCAGCAAGAAAATATTATGTACTCTGTTTAATAGATCTTTTAAAATAAAAATACATAATTTTAATCAAACATAACCTCACTCTTAGAAAAATTAAAATATATAAGAATCCACTATTAAATACATACCCAAATTATGGTTCTCCTCTTCTAATGCCATTAACACTAATTTTTCACATCTACTTTTGCCACTTGCCATCATTTTATTGACTAAAAAACTATAAAACTTAGCAAAGTAACACGGTGAGGTTTATTCGTTACAATGAATATTGAACACAAAATAGTCTGCCAAAACAAGTTAGGTGTCCTTATGTGATTTTTGCTGCATAAGCTATTCCCCGAAAATCATTGTGATAAACAGCAGAAATCGTTTAAAATGCCTTAACGGTTTTTAGCTGTATTACATTGCATCATTTTGGTAAATATATTTCTGCAACATCGGCTATGTGCTCTTAACGGATTTTTGTAGTAGCTTTTGCATTCTAGGTCACTATTATTTTACAATGTAAACCTTTTAAATAAACATAAAGGATTTTTGTAGAAGATTTTTTTCTTATTATAAAAAATAATAAAAGTAAGATCCATTTAAAGTAACTTAAAGTATATTGCTTGTATAAGATTGTGTTATAAGGTAGTTAGTATATTTTGGTCACATTTAGTATTAACGTTTAGATAAGTGCTTTCACTAAACGGGTTTTACCAGTAGATAGTTTCTCTCTTTCTAATACTCTCTATGAACAAACCCGAAAAATGACCAAATATGGACTTAACGGATTTTTGCAGTAAGCCCACGATATATTAAAAAATTTATTAAAAATCCTTTGTAAAAGGTATATATTTAAGACATATATATTATGTTTAACTTAGCCCGTTTGGGTCTTAAATATATACCTTTTACAAAGGATTTTTAATAAACTCTTATGCTTAACGTACTCATCAGCAGTAGCAAATATGCAGTTCCCATCGAAAGAACAAGCGATTGTCTTCAGTACCTTGGATAATACTAAATTGCAGGACTATTTAATTCCATTGGGCAAGATAAATCAACCTAACAATATAATATTTTCATCCAGATTATCAAATAACCGTATTTGTATGTATCTAGCAAATAAAAAAGTTGTTAATGACTTCATGACAAACCACGGTCATATAAAAATTCAAAATGTAACTGTACAGGCTAGAAGATTAATCACCCCTGCGGAACGGATTGTTCTTTCAAATGTGTGTCCCACCATACCGCATGGTTTCTTAATCAACTACCTACAAAATATCGGACTTAACATGGTATCTTCAATTAGATTTTTAAAAATCAGCGCTACATCACCTGAGTATAGTCATATTCTCAGTTTCAGAAGACAGGTCTATGTAAGTCCTCATATTCTCTGTTCACAAATTGTTGATAACACGAAATATGCCTCAAAATCATCAAACGGTCGTAAAATTTGTATCATCATAGGCGTTCCTGAGGTGTTTATTCATTAAAATTAATATTAATATTAATAATGTTTTAATACTGATATATTTAGTAAAAAACAATTAAAACTTTCACGGCTAATGTTGGTTATTATATTATATTAATAAAAATAATAATTTAACCATTAACAATTTTGTAAATAAGAATACCTTATCTCTTTGGATATTTCAATACTAATCTTCGCGTTTAATCACTTTACTAGAAAACCTGGTATTTATATCCGAAGGTACTATCGGTTGCAAGATAATTAGGATGGAATTCCCCAGATTTTTAATAATATAATGGGTATAGATGCCGGATTTGGCCACGTACCTCGTCTGTTTAGTTTATATTCGAAACTTAACTTAAAAGGGTGAAGTTATTACGAACGAAAACAATTTGTTTGTTTAGTACGTTTTTGATCGCATGTAATTTACGGCTCGTCGGTGTTTCCGCTTCTACGGCAGTAATTAGCGTCTCGAATATTTCTTTTGCGAATTATATGCAGTGCGTGAGTGATTTTTTATTCCATATACCTACGAACATATACGTACCTTTCGCTCGTGCTCGTTTTGTTGGATTGTTTGTGATGGCTTCATCATCAACATCATCAAGTTTTACACCGGTACTGTTGCGTACAGTCAGTAAGTCTGTCTATTCACCAAGAGAGAAGACTATTGTCCTGAATGTTCACGATGCTCTGGTTTCTCAGAATCCCACAAACACTGTTCGCAACATAGTCGAAAGTTGTGCCAACATGACTGGCGTAGGGGAGTCAACTATATATAGGTTCCTATCAGAAAGAAAAAAACACGGTATAGCTAACCCAAACACAAACGAACACTTAAAGAGAGGGAAAAAGCCTATTGAACTTGATGAATTTGCCAAAAATGGTATTCGAAGGAAAATTCATGGATTTTTTTTCAAAAAAGAAATACCAAACCTAAATAAAATTTTACAAGAAGTTAGAGATGATCCGGATTTGCCTCATATCGGACGAACTAAATTGTGGCAAGTTTTAAAAGAATTAAATTTCCGGTGGGAGAAATCAGACCGAAAATCACTTTTGATTGACCGGGAGGAGATAATATGTTGGAGAAGAAATTATCTAAGATCCATACGAAAATTCCGGGCTGAAGGAAGGCCAATCTTCTACCAGGATGAATCGTGGGTAAACTCAGGTCATACTCTAAAAAAAGTTTGGTCAGATAAAAATATATTAAGCTCCAGGCAAGCCTTTATGGAAGGTTGGTCTACTGGTATCTCCCCACCTTCTGGTAAAGGCAGTAGATTAATAATTTCTCACATTGGCAGTGAAAAAGGATTTGTTAAGCATGGTTTGTTGGAATTTCAGTCCAAAAGCACAAAAGACTATCACGAGGAGATGACAGCTGATGTTTTCGAAGAGTATTTTGTGCAGATGATTGAACACATACCACCAAATTCAATTATAGTATTAGATAATGCACCTTATCATTCACGACTAGTAGAAAGACTTCCAACGACTGCGTGGAAAAAACAGGATATTCTTGACTGGCTGCGGAATAAGTACCTGCCTTACGAAGATGGAATGGTAAAAGCAGAACTTTTAAAAATTGCCCGGCAACACAAATCTAAGTTCAAGAAATACGTAGTTGACAAAATGGCGGAAAGGAGAAACATCACAGTCCTTAGACTTCCACCCTACCACTGCGAAATAAATCCAATTGAACTCATTTGGGCACAAATGAAAAGTTATGTGGCTAGAAAAAATACGTCATATAAAATACAAGCTGTACGTGAATTGTTATACGAGTCTTTACAACACATTACAGAACAAAACTGGAAAGATGCAGTAAGACATGTAATAGAAGAAGAACAAAAAATGTGGGATCTTGATAACATAATTGATGCGACCGTAGAGACACAACCGCTAATTATTAACCCTCAAGACGACTCGGATTCCGAAGTTGATCCTATTTATTTTGAATTTGAATAGTTTTCTAATCGTAATTATATAAGGTAAGTGATAGTAGTTGTAATCGTAAGGTATTAAAGGGGAAAGGCGCAAAACGTCGCCTGTCAAAATGTTCAATGTGTTTTAAATGTATCGATTTTTTTTCAAATCCTGAGAAAACTAAAAAGCCTTTTTGGAAAAATTTAAAGGCAGAATAAAATATTTATTAGAATAAATAAAAAGTTTCTTTTGCATGCAATATTTTCAATTAAAAATTATACTATATTCTCTCTTTTATTTTCACCCCTGTTGCATAACATAATAAAATAAACATTGTAGAAGTTTTCATGGACTTTCTGTAATATACATCAGTATACACATATATAATACCCTCAGTAATAATGTAATCTTTCATTCTGCTTTTAAATTTTTCAAAAATATTTATTAGTTTTCTCCGAATTCGAAAATAATGGATACATTTAAAACACATTTGGTGCCTTTCCCCTTAATTAAATAAATGTATCTTTTACAAATGGCAAAAAACTTTATTTTTGAATAAAATATTTTATTTTATTATAAGTTTTATTAAAACAAAAATACAATTTAAAAAATATAAGTATTTATTTAGTTCAAATAAATGTTTCAATCATATACTCTCCGACACTGGTCGGCCAAAATACGTTCCTAAACGGATTTCCTAGACGGAAAAATCGTCAGTTTCAGGTTGGTTTTTACTATTATATCGTATTACCTATCCTCTCTGTATTTCAGTTCTCTAACTAGGATTAAACTTGTAGTGAGCTATCAACAAATTGTGAACCGACTATAGTATAGAACTACCTAGTTCGTTTACTATAAATCATGACGAAACAATATATCGAATCATTCTGTCTCTAGATATAATGGTATATTACAACTGCAAAAAGACCGGACATACTGCCCATCGCTGCAATGAAAACTCACAAGTTCATGTTGAAGAATTTTCTATGGAAACCAATAATAATAATTTATCCCAAACTGAACTGTACTAATACACTAATACAAATAAGAACTTGAATACAATCTGAATAAAAACAAATTGTTTGATGCTTTTTTATGTATTATTGATTTGAGCTGAAAATCCTTTCCATGTATTAAATTCCACAAAAATGTCAACAAAATAGGAATATCAGCACACAACAAACAATAAAAAACACCTGATACGAAAACAATCAAATCTTGATCTAATTTATTGGAACGCTTTCCCTCAGTTTCTTTGATACGTAATCGAGTAATAGATAAGACGAGGAAGGGCGGCTTCCTATTCTATTCTATCAATATGCTTTTTGTTGTTCACAAGTGTCCCTTTGTTTTTATCAACTATGCAGATTTATAAAATGAAATATTGGTATGAATACATTTTAATAACAAAAATTGTAAAAATTAAAATAAAATATATAAAATTTTACTGAATATTTTGGTGAAAATAATTAAACTAAAAAAAACAATAACAAATTAAAATAATATCTAGACTTGTTCTATATCTTCTTAATCTTTTCTCTCCTTTTTTATTTCTCCAAGATGACACCTATAGTTTATTTTTATGAACGAGAGAGTAATTAGCATAATTTTAACTGGTACCTCCGACCACTCCATGGGCGTGCTCAAGATTAATTAAAAAATTACTTTGAATAATTGTAAAAAATAAATGAATTATTTCAGTGTTATAAAGTGTTATGTGTATGTAAACAAAAGTGACCTCTTTTATCACACACTATATTAGAACTGACTGGCCTACATTAAAAAGGGTTTTAAAAAATTCACATTTTTTTTAATTTTTAAAAATTACAAAAGAGAAAAAGAGTTTTTAAAACCGTCTAAGGTATGTTAAATAGATGAATAAAAATATTAATATAAAACTTACAGCTACTTGTTACAAATCCAAATCAGATTCAGAAGATGAACTTTCAGAACCAAGATTTATAATAACTGGCTCGATCATTTTATCAGTAATATTGTCCAGCTTCCACATTTTTTCCTCTTCTTTAATAGTGTGATTTACTGCCTTTTCCCAGTTTTCAGGTTTTACATTATTTACGGCCTCCAAAAACAACTGTTTAACATCATGAATTTTAAAAGTGGTATTTTTTCTTGAAACTTCACTCTTTATCTGTGCCCATACCAGTTCAATCGGGTTTAATTCACAATGATATGGTGGGGATCTAAGTACTGTCATTCCACGATTTTTGGCAATTTCATCAATTTCGTATTTTTTAAATTTTTCTTTATGAAGGGCACACAACGAATAAAGTTCCTTTCTTATAGATCCGGGATGGTACGTAATATTTTTTGAACTCAGCCAATTCTGCAAGTCTTTTTTTAACCACTTGGTTGTGGGCAGTCCTTCTATAAGTCTGGAGTGATAACTTGCATTATCCATTACTATTACACAGTTCTTAGGAAGAAGATCTATCATTTGTTCGAACCATTCTTGAAAGACATCAGCGTTCATGTCTTCATGGTAGTCACCGGTACGAGTTGATTCAAAAGTTAATAAACCACCTTCAACAAAACCGTCTGAACTGCCAATGTGTACTATTATCAGCCTGCGTCCCTTTCCTGATGGTGGGTTTAAACCAGTAGATAAGTTATTTACAAAAGCGTGCCTTTGACTTGTAACAGTTTCATCCTGCCAAAATTTATTTGGTGTATGACCCTCGTTGATCCATGTTTCATCAAGATAAAATATTTTTCTTTTTTGGTTTCTCATTTCCTTTATGGTTCTTAGAAAATGTCTTCTCCATATGACAATATCGCTTCTTTCTAATAAAATAGACTTTCTGGGATTCTTTTTCCAGCGGAAGCCTATTTCTTTTAAAAGTTTCCATAACGTACTTCGACTCATTTCTGGGTAATCCTTATCATCTCGAACTGAGACAAGAACTTTATCCAATGTTGGAAATTCTTGTCTAAAGAAGAATTCATGCACTTTCCGTCGAAGTCCTTCTTTAAAATGATATTCTATTTGAAATTTTGGTTTCCCTGGAGCATTACGTGGCATTTGAAAACTACCACATTTCTCTTCTTTAATAACTCTGTAAATCGTAGATTTCCCAACACCAAGTGTACTGCTAACTAACTCAACGGTCTCATCAACACTTTCACATAAACGTTTGTCTGTAAATGATTTAAAACAATTAAATATTAATGTTTTTTCATTAACTGTTAAAGGACCAATTTTTCGGCGTTTACACGGCACTTCCAAATTTTCCATAACACTAGTATACACAATAAACTGCACCTTGCAACTGAAGTACCTACTTTTAGTGAACTGTTAAGAATTTTGAATACGCCACTTGGACCTTCCTACAAAATGGAAAAACCCACTATCACATTTTCTGTGGAATAAGTTTAGAAGGTAATTATCTAGTCAATTACTGTCGTAGATTCCTGGAATTAAAGAATTAAATGTTTGATTGTTGAAACCCTTACTTCGTGGAATGCACTCATTTCAGATAAAATAAAACGTTTTATTTTATCTAAAGAATTAAACTTTATTTTGCAAATAGGTAGGTACTTATTAAACTTTTATTGGTTATATATAACCAATAAAATAAACATCTTACATTTCTTGCAAATTCATTAGTACCTGTTAACCTCCATCACTCCGACACTGGCAACCTTATTTAGGGATTAGTAACCCTCACAACTATTGTATTCTATTCTGCTCCAACCTTTATACCTGGTGGTCATACTCAATCTAAAATTGTTTTCCTATATACTTCTGTAAACTTGTTGACAAATATCTGTTTTTCATTGAGTCACCCGTATCAACAGTTTAGGGATTTGCATACATAATTTATTGTTTTATTACTCTCTCATACATAAAAATACACTATAGCTGTTACATTAGAGGAATAAGACGTAAAAAAAGCAACACGCAGGTAGAAGTTCGGCTATTCCACTGGAGATGGAAATTGAATTAGTAGTACTACTACCATGGAAAAGTAGTTTATAGTTGGGCGAGTTAAGATTGGAGGTGATTATGTTGCAAGTAATAAACTTAAAACGGCTTTAAAAATGGTTTTCCCGGCGAAAACTGGTTTAATTTGCGATAGTCATTCGAATCGATTATATATCGATATCGATACATCAGAATATATCGATACCAAGATAATTATTCTGATATATAAACAGCAACTTTTTACCAGCAAATTTTATAACCTGGTGGAAATTCCGAATAATAATTAACCCTTCACCGACGTCGTTGAGTTCTCTCGGACTCCGCAGTTCAAACAGCGCTTCATATTTTTCCCACTATTGATCCAAACGAGTGGTGTCGTACAGTACCTTCAGGTAGTAGGGAGATCTCCGTTATGCTTATTCGAGATAGCGATCAGTTGCGTAGAAGTTGTGGAATAGAACACATTAGAGTCCGAGGGACTGTACGACGTAGTGTGTGATAGTTTTTATTTTAATGGCGGTTTCTAAAAGTAAAAAAAGTGTGCATCCACACGATGCTAAGAACCAATTTTGAGTGACTATAGTTCTGAGAGCGAATTTTATGCTAGCGATACTAACGATGGTCAACGGACGAAAGTCAGGAGTCTGATGAAGATTCAACGAATGAGTGGATCCAAACCGAGGATACTTTTATGAAAAAAAAAGGTACGAATAGGGATTAGTTAAACCTACTCGCAATGTTAGAACACCTGCTTCTAATTTATTGAGATTGCCTACTATCAAAGGATCTTTGACACAGATAGAACCAGTGGTGGCGTGGCTTAAAATTTTTTTAGAGATGTTGTTAACATTGTTGTATATTACACAAATGTCAAACTGAGGGAATATCGCGACAAGGATGGAAATCACAACCGCACATAATTTGGAGACACCAATAATACAGAGATCAATGGAGTTTTGGGCCTTCTGTTATTGACATCAGTGTTCAAGTCTAACCATAAAGACATCAACGCACTGTTTGCTACTAATGATACGGGGAGAGAAATATTTAGAATGGCATTCTCAGCATGTAGATTTGCTGTACTGCTAATATGCCTACGATGTGATACACGAGAAGAAAGAACGAATCGAGCTAAAACTGACCCAGCTGCCGCAATTTCCCACATTTAAATCTTCTTCTTCTTCTTAGTCGTTAACCTGATGCAGGTATCGTGATATCATAAAGCTATTAGCTAAATTTCCCAATATTCCTCAACATAGCCAATGGTAGCAACAATATGGTCCGTGTATCGTGTAGTAGATCTACCTCTATTTCTTTTGCCTTCTACTTTTCCCTGGATGGTAAGTTTTTCAAGACCATTTCTTCGCAGCACATGTCCAAAATAGCTGATTATTTGTTCTGATATTTGTGTTCTTAGTCTTTTCTTTATGTTTAGCTGGTCCAGTATGGATTCATTTGTTCTTCGGACCACCCATGGTATTCTCAGCATTCGTCTCCAGCAGTACATCTCAAATACATCTATGTTCTTTTTGTCTTTCTCAGTAAGGGTCCAGCATTCCGATGCATAAGTAAAAACTGGAAAAACTAGACTTCTTACTAGTCTTATTTTTGTATCGGTAGTTATTTCATGGCTTTTCCAAATTTTTGTTAATTTTGCCATAGCGCTTTTTTGCGATTGCTGACCGCCGCTTTATTTCTTCAGTACAGCCTCCTTTGTTGGTTATTAATGAGCCCAGATACACAAATTTATCTACAACAGCGATATTGTTTATCATGACCAGATGATTTTGATTGTTGTTAGCTCTGTCAATTATCATGATTCTCGTTTTATCTCTGTTTATTTTAAGGCCCATCGTTAAGCTTACGTCTTCTATCCGTTGTAGCAGGTGAATCAATTCAGCTTCAGAACTAGCGAGGATAGTAGTATCATCTGCATATCTCAAGTTGCAAATCTTCTTCCCGCCAATGGTAATGCCACCGTTCCAGTCCTCAGTAGCTTTCCGCATTATCCATTCACCATAGATGTTAAATAGAATTGGGCTTAGTATGCAGCCTTGTCTCACGCCCTTTGTGACCCTGAAACTATCGGTTAGTTCCCCATTTATTCTAACTCTGGCATAATTGTTATTGTACAGGCTTTTAATTAGCAGTATCAGATGATTGGGGACTCCCATTTCAGACAAAACCTGCCACATTTTACTCCAGTTGACCAAATCGAAAGCTTTACTATAATCTATGAAGCACAAATATGTTGTGATGTTGAATTCTCTGGATTTTTCTACAATCTGCCGTACGTTTAAAATTTGTTCTCTATTACCACGTCCGGGGACGAAACCTGCTTGTTCCTCCGCAATGTTAGGTAGTAAAAAGGGCTTTATCCTCTCGAGAATTATGTGTAAGAGTATCTTACTGCAATGCGCAATTAGAGCAATTGTGCGATAGTTGCTACATAAATCTTTCGCTCCCTTTTTATGTATGGGAATATATAGTGATTGTGTCCAGTCCTCAGGCCATTTACCTGTCTCCCACACTCTTTGACAAATTTGATGTATTATATCCACTCCAACGTCATCTAGGGCCCAAATCATTTCAATAGGTATGTTATCTGGACCGGCAGCTTTCTGACTTTTTTGCCTCATAATTGCTGCTTTAACTTCACTTTTGAGTACGTCAGGTTCCGTCGCAAAACTGGCATCTTCTTGTTGTGATGGGCGTCTGTGCTTTCCTCCATCATCAGTAGTCCACAGTATTCTTTCCATCTGTGTAAAATATCTTTTTTAGAAGTGAGTAGAGTTCCGTTATCATCTTTGATAGCAAGGTAGTTTGGTGTAAAGGAACGTGTTATCTGCTTTATTTTTTTAAACATGTCTCTGGTCTCAGTTTTGGTTTTATGCCCTTCTATTTCCATGCAGATTTTGTTCAAGTGTGTGTTCTTGTCCTTTTTGCAGAGTCGTTTTATTTGACCGTTCAGCGCTTTATAGGCCTCTTTATCACTTTCACTGTTCAGTCCTGTGGCTTTTAAGCACTTCCTCTCCTGTATTTTAGTCCACGTGGAGTCTGTTATCCATTGTTTCCTTCTTTCTTCTCTATCACTCTTAATGTTTTTCGCAGCATTATGCAATATGGATTTTGTTTTTGTCCATATGCTATTTGAGGACTCTTCTGGATTTAATGATTGTTTGAGGTCACATAGCTTTTGCATTGCGGCTTTTTTGTACGGATCGTTATATCTTAGATGCCATTTAGTTGTTGTATTTCCTGTTTTTGGACTGTTTCTTAACTTCATGCGGAATTCAGCTGATAAAAATTGATGGTCGCTATTACAATCTTTTCTGGATAGGTCTTAACATCCTTAACAGCGCTCCTCCAACGGTTTTTTACCAGTAAAAATCTATCTGATTTCTGCATCTATTTCCTGGTGATATCCAAGTGTCTACTCGTTGTGGGTAATGTTGAAATCATGTATTAGTAACAAACAGGTTGTTGTCTATACAAAAGTGTAGCAAGCGTTCTCCTCTGTCATTTCTTTGGCCAAGTCCATATAATCCGACGGCCTCTCGCAAGTAATGATCTTCTGTAGTTACACCAATTTTAGCGTTGAAATCGCCTACGACTGCTGTGATTTCTCTATTTGGAAGCTTCCTAAGCATCTGCTCCAACGTACTATAAAATGTTTCGATCTCTTCATCGTAAGCTTCGCTTGTTGGGGCATATGTTTGTACTACATTAAGATTAACTGGACTGGCATTCATTCTGACAACAATTATCCGATCGCTGACGGTTATGTATTCTTTTACGGAGGTTTTAATGACATTATTTACTATCACTGCCACGCTACTAAGAGATTTGTTATTATTGCCAGAGAAATAAATATCATTGCCATTTTTTGACGTTTGTTTGCCTTTATCCTTCCAGGTAGGTTTCAGATAGACCTACAATGGCATAATTGTGTATCTCGTTTTCCACTACATCCAATTTTCCGGGTTCCAGCAATCCTCGAACATTCCACCTACCAATTTTAAGGGTGATCCATATTTTTATGTTTATTCCAGACTCAAAGTTTCCATGGCGTGCCTGGTTTCTCACAACATCATAGCCGGTAGCCCATTTCACACCATCAGCCCCGTACGCTGATTGGCGCCAATTGCTAGTTGGATCGCTCGGCATACTGATATGTTTAGAGGTCATCTTTCATGATAGTTCATTTTAAATATATATATTGAAAAAGGATCGAATACATTAGAGGATTCGACTGCAAAAGAAAAAAAATCTCTATTCCCTTCCAAGCAGTGGTTCGCCTTTGCAAGCCGATCTTTGGCAGTAATAGAAATGTTACAGGCGACAACTGGTACACATCAGTGGAACTTGTAGATGTTTTATTAAATAATAATTTAACATATGTTGGCACTATGAAAAGGAATAAGAGAGAAATTAGAGTTCCTACCATCTAGATCAAGATCTGTAAAGTCCTTTATACGGATTTACAAAAACTAAAACTATAATCTCTCGAGTGCCAAAGAAAAATAGGGCTGTGCTTTTAATATCTCCGCTGCATCACACGAAAGAAGATGATATCGAAACTGGGTTACCGGAAATAAATGCCTTTTATAACAATACAAAAGCAGGCGTAGATTCAGTAGACGAAAAATGCACAAAATACTCGTGCAGTCGAAGAACCAGGCGCTGACCGATGGCCATATTTTTTAGATAATCGATATAAGTGCATTAAATGCATATTATTCACCAGGCTTGTGTCAACAAAACAAAATATACAAGATTAGAGTTTCTAAAGATTTTGGCATAGCAACTATATGAACCACTTCTTCGAGACGAGAAATTAACCGACGTCTTCCAAGAGAACTAAGACTCAGCATTCAAAAGGTACTAAGAATAAATCCAACCGAATATGACGATCATACAGATATCTTACCCAGGAACGCTAGAAAGTACTGCTATTTATGTAATCCAAAATTGAAAAGAAAGACAAGTTTTCTGTGTATACAGTGTAAACAACCGATTTGTTTGCATTGTAGCAAAAAAATATGTAGTTAATGTGTAAATAAGCGTTAAAAAACGTCATCAACTGGCCAATTTTCAGGACTTGCACAATTTTTTTTAAAGAAGTTTTTGTATGAAGAATAATGTTTTAGTACTCAATATAGTTTTAAAAATGTGTTTTTCAAAAAAAAAATGTTTATATAAAATAATTTGTTTTTTTTTGTCGACGCAAACGCTGATAGCAGATTTTTCGGTTCATTCAATTTTTATTTTCCTACAAGTTGGCATTATTTTGTATTGTTCAACTTTTTATAATTAACATGCTTTCTTTAAATGTCTTTTTAACGTTTAAGGCTGTTTTAGCAGTTCAAGCACACTGCGATTTAAAATGGGCGTATCACTTACATTTCTACACTGCTAACGCGGGACTATCTTTACTCAGTGGCGTCGGCCAACGGGCAACAAATGCATTACTCTCCATTCAAATTAGTTTTAACACAAACTAACTGACCGTACGCTCATGAGATTTGACGTCACGAATGCGATAACGATGAACCTAAGCGACAATGATGAGTAACACGTTTCACTATTAGATTTTAGTATTTTTTAGCAATTTTCTTCAAAGTTTGAACACGCTTTTCTCGATTATTACTGGACACAGAAAGGTGAAAAAAAATCAACGATTACAGAAAAAAAACTCTTTCAAGTGATGGGCGTAAAAAGTTTGGTTATAATAGAATGTTAAACAGTATAATCCAATTTTTCAACAGAAGTTTCAAAAAAATAAAAAAGTAAAACCATCATTTTAAAAGCAACATAGTTTCGAATATTGTATCCAAATTTCGAGACATTTTGTCGGTAAATAACAGTTCCTAGGTTTTGATGCACTAATAAAACAGCCTTAATAACTAACATAAAATTTAGAACACAAATTGTCAGTTTAATAGCGTGGAGTTCCAGGGACTCTACCACGCCGTTTGCGTAAAATTAATTCAGCACCTTTTGTTAAGGGTTAAGAAGTTTTCCTTCATCATCATGGCTTATTCACTCCTGGCGGAGTGTTTGCCGCCCTTTTGGGCTCTCTGATTCATTTATTGCGGAGAATCAGTCCGCTGTTGTTTTTTTATTATTATAGCAGCGTGTGTGACTTGGCCCTGTCTACAATTTTCCTCCATTCTTTCCGATCCTTACAGCGCTCCTTCCAATTGTAGATTCTCAGCTTCTTTATGTCTCCTAAGACTTGATCTCTCCATCTTGTTTTGGGTCTCCCCTTTGGTCTCTTTGTTGTTGGTCTCCATCCAGTTATTCGCTTTAGCGTAGAGTCTGGGTTAGCTCTTTCTGTGTGCCCCAGCCACCTGAGCCTTTGCGTCTTAACGAACTTGATTATGTCTTCACCCTCGATGACTTCTTTAATTTCTTCATTGGTTAATCTTCTAAATTCGCCTACACTTATCCTCACCGGCCCCATTATTCGTCGAATTATCTTTCTCTCTAAGATTTCTAACCTCATTTCATCTTTTTGTGTTAGGCACATCGTCTCTGCACCATAGGTGATCACTGGCCTGATTGCAGTCTTGTAAATTTTTAATTTGGTTTTCTTACTAATGTGTTTTTCTTTCAAGAATTTTTGGTAGTTCCAGTAGGTTTTATTACCCAGTAGGATGCGTTCATTTATTTCATCTGTTCTATCATTTCTGTCATTTACCATCACTCCCAGGTATTTGAAACGGTGTACTCTTTCAAATGTATATGCACCAAGCTTAATTTCTTTCTCTATATTCGTATTCTCTCTTGAACACTTGAGGTATTTCGTTTTGCTTTGGTTTATTACTAGCCCTCTCTTCTTTGCTTCTTTATCTAGTATTAATATTATGTTCTGCATGGTTTTTAAATCTCTAGTAACCAGTGCAATATCGTCTGCATACGCAATCAGTTGGGCTGAAGATTCGATAATCGTTCCCATAATTTTGGCTGCTCTTACTGCGCCCTCTATGGCAATGTTAAATAATGTTGTTGACAGGGAGTCTCCCTGTCTGACACCTACCTCCATTTGTACTTCATCTGACGGGCCTTCCTTTGTTAAGATTCGTGCCTTGGATTCCTTCATCGTCATTTTCGTGAGACTTATTAATTTTTCTTGGATGCCTAATTGATTCATATCCTTAATTAGCTCCTCCCTTATTACACTGTCAAAAGCTTGCTTGTAGTCAATAAACAGTATATGTAGATCTATTCCGTGCTCGTAACTTTTTTCGACTATTTGCGTTACAATGTGTATTGCATCTATTGTTGACTTACCTTCTCTGAATCCATGTTGGTATTCACCTATTTTTGTTCTAGTTTCTTTTTCTATTCTTTGTCTGATCAAATTAGTTAATATTTTGTACATTGTATTTAATAACGTGATTCCCCTGTAGTTAGTGCATTTCGTCTTGTCGCCTTTTTTAGGGATTGGTGTTATCAGACCACAATTCCAGTCGTTCGGCATGCTTTCTTCTTCCCATATTCGTTCTATTAGGTTGTGGATTCTGTGGGCTAGTTCCTCTCCCCCATTCTTAAAGAACTCATTTATAATATCGTCTGGTCCTGCTGCTTTCCTTGTCTTTAATCTGTTTATAGTCGCCAATATTTCGCTGTATGAGGGAGGCTCTGATTGTTCTCCATTCCTATTTTCTGTTTGTTCTTCATTTTCTGCGTTTTCAGCATCGTCTTTCTTTTTAAACAGTTCTCTATAGTGTGTTTCCCATTCTATTTTTCCAATATTTGCTGGTATCTCTTTTTTTCTCTGTGATTTTATGTATTTGTATAGTCTTGCATTGTCATTACTATTGGCTTCGAGTTCCTGCAGTAATTCTTCGATCCATTTCTTCTTTTTTCTTTTGCAGCATTTGTCTGACTCTTTCTTCTTCTCTTTATAGTGTAGGAGATCTTCTTGTTTCCCTGTGGCCACCCACCTGTGTCTTGCTTTGTCCTTGTCTTTACTAGCTTGCTCGCATTCTTCATCGTACCAATCCTTTCTTTTATTGTTTTCCATTAGTCCTATCGTCTCCTCTGCTGTTGTTAAGATACTATCTTTTATGTCTTCCCATGTTTTATCTATGTTCGATGGTTTTAGGACTAGTAGTTTTTCTTCCAATTTAGTGCAGAATTTTCTGTTTGCATTATCTGTATTTAGTTTCGACCGATTCCACCTCTTTCTTTTCTTTCTGTCGTTTTTATCTTTAAGTATCTTCAATTTCATGTCGCCTATCACCAAAATGTGATCCGAATCAGCATTGGCTCCCCTGTAAGACCTTACATTCTGAAAAATTGTTCTCCATTTTTTTGAGATTAGGATGTGGTCTATTTGGTTTCCATCTGTTGTTCCAGGTATAAGCCACGTTACTTTGTGCTCTTTTTTGTGCTTGAATTGAGTGCTAATAATAAAAGTATTGGTTGCTGCTGCTAGATTACATATTCTCCTGCCATTGTTATTCGTATTTTGATGGATTGTTTCTTTTCCTGCGATTTCTCTGTTCGTGTCTTCTTTCCCTATCTTTGCGTTGAAGTCTCCTAATAGGATTAGTATGTCGTTCTTTGGTATTTCTTCGTACAATTCTTCAAGTTTATCATAGAATTCATTCTTTTCTTCTTCAGGAGCATTCTCAGTAGGGGCATATATGTTAACAAATGTTAAATTTGCTTGTTTATTTTTCATTCTAATATATGATATTCTTCCATCAACCGCTTTAAAGTTAATAATCTTGTCTCTTACGCTGTTACTAACTAGAAAGGCAGTTCCATTGCGCCCCTGTTTGCTTTCTCCTGCGTAGTACATTGTGTAATTTCTTCTAGCAATCATCCCTTCTCCTGCCCACCTTATTTCTTGTAGCGCTAGTATTCCCATCTTGTATTTTATCATTTCTTTTGCCAACTCTTCCATTTTGCCTGGTCTTAGAAGTGTTTTGATATTCCACGTTCCTATTCTTATTTTTCTATTTTTGTTTCTTGCTTTATTTTGTTTTGTTTTGTTTTTGCGTCTTTTCTTACAAAACAGTTTCATGTCCGTATTCATTGCCAACTCCGTTATACTGTCGCTGTCTTTTGTTATATTTTTTGTTAGTTTTTTGAAGCCATTTTCATCAATTTCCCTCTTGGATCTATATTATCAGATATGGGAGATCTGTCGTTTATTGTCCTAGCGTTACCCTTCTTCTCTTCAGGTTTCTTCCAGTAATTTACATCTATGCCTTCTAGTTGCTCCAGTGAGAACGGTTCACCATTTATCCATAATTTATTGTATTTTAATGCGGCTGTGTGTCCTTCCTGGCGTACCATTTTCATGTACTGGAGAAGATGCTTCCTTTCTTGTAGTATTTTCTTCGGGAAGTCCTCATTGATATATATTTTAGTTCCTCTTAGGTTTTTAGCAGCCTTCAGAATTTCCATTCTCGTAGCTTCCTTTTTCATTTCTACTATGATGGGTCTGGGTACATTTTGGGGATCACCTTGTCTGCCTATTCTTCTCATCTCTACCAGTTCTTCATCTAGGTTTATTTGTACGCCGATTTTTTTCGTTATCCCCTTTATCTTATTTATCATCTCTTGTTCGCTTTCTGTTTGGTTTTCTTCAACCCCCTGTATTACTATGTTTTTTCTTCTAGCTTGTCTTTCCAGTATTTCGATTCTAACTTCTTGTTCTGTGATTTTAGTTCTCATTGCTTTGTTATCTGCCTTCAACTGTTCGTTTTCTTTATTTAATTTATCCAGGTCTACTTGCATTTTATCTATTTTGCTTTCGATTCTTACATTTCTTTCGTCGATTTTCTCTAATTTTTCCAGTATTTGCTCCATTGTACCGCGGTAAGGGTGTCCGCCCAATCGACTTGTCGGAGCTTCAACCCTTCTCAGCACTTTAAAGTTATACTCAGATTTGGATTATCGTAATAATGATTCGGCTTTAATGCAGAAATTTTTCAATAGCCGGCAACGTCGCTTTTATTTCAGACAGCACTTCAGCTCTTATCGGGATGTTTTTGTCTATTGTTTATTAATTGTTTAAAGAGGTTATTGTGCTTTTTGCAATGCTTACTCACTGATATCTGCTGAATTTTGACGAAATATTTTTATCGGAAGAACAGCCGTCGGTCTGAATTCACTGTAGTCTATTTGTATTAGTTTATTTTTCACTTTGTTACACTAAATTTATATTTTAATACGGAGCGTATTTTGACAGTATCGTTCGGATTCAAGCCTCGATGCCAAGTCCAAGAAGTTTTCCTTAATAACGCCAATTAAGAAAAACTCGTTCATGTAGATATATGTTGGTTGGTTAAGCCGGTTCTCTTATCCGACACAATATCGTTCAACAACAACAGCAATTTTGCTGATGCCATCGACCTTCCAATCAACGACAAGTATTTTTTTGGCAATAAAAGCCAAATCTAACTTAAAGGTTCTGCTCTGCTACCAGAATATAAATTGACCATTTAATCTCGGCAGCAAAGGCTATTACAGGTAAAAAGTGAGTTTATATGGTAAGCTTTGCATCTGTGTTTACAGGTAACCAGAACTCAAACTATTATTCACCAACTCCAGGTAGGTGTAGACCAACGTGGGTTTAATTTAGAGCCTGCTTTTTACTGTTCAGTCTGAAAACAACAAAAAATAAAAAGTTGTCAAATTTCGGCAAGGTACTTCCTTATTCCCCTTCTGCGCCCAAATTGGATATGCCCTTGCCCGCTATGTAACGATTCCTATATAATTTTTTGAACCTTGGGTCCGTGTGTGTAACATTGCACAGCAGAGGGTTTTGTAAAAGCTTGGATCCTCTTTCTTGAAGGCTAGTTACAAGGTTTTGGCATAGTATTTGAACTGCACTATGTTTTGAGAAAAGGTTTTTTAACGACCTATCGATGATGGACACAAGGGGGATTACAAGGATAGCAGTAATGCACTGAGAACCTGAGATCTCCTTTGTGGTCTCATTTAAATTCAATAAAATGCTTACAATTGTATTGGTTAATCTCTGCAGCAAAAATCACTCTTAGAGCTTTTTTAATTGATTGATCTAAAAATATTCCATCTAGTTGGTATTCATTGTATCAAAAGTTTTTCAATAAACACGTTGCTACATCTAGCAAAAGTAATTATAGTTTTATGTTAGGTGATGAAATTTTTTTAATACCACATTTTTTACATCCCTAGGCCTTTTGTAACAATTAAATTTAATACGTATGTAAAACAATACTAAAAAGTTTTTGCTCTCTCCAAGCAACTTCCTCACTCCAACCACCATATTCGCTCCACTATACTTGCAGGCACCAAAAACTCTAGCCAGAGGGATACTGAATTCTCAACTTGAAATGTTGATAAAGTTCGTCTTTGGAAATAATTTTTCTTTTTTCTGCCATATATTTCCCATAAGTAGGCCGTTTTTGTAAGCCAGAAGTCCCAGCTTGATCGTTCATATTGACGTAAAAAAAATTAACACCAACTTTTTACAACAAGTTCAAAAAACAACATTAAAATGTTTGTAAAGAAGCTTATATAAATAATGCAGTAGTATAGACACTTGATAATAACTGATGACAGTGACAACCACGGCACACCTCGACTTATAATAAAATTTTGAAAACCAACACGAGAAACTGATATAAACAAACTCATTAAACAATGCTGCAATAACAATACACCTCTTAACATGCTGCCAGCTTTGCAACAACTGATAAAAATGATCTATACATATATAGACCTATAGGTGTGTTCGGCAGTCAAACTGTTAAATGCTATCTAAACTTTATACTATTATCATGTAATACAAATTATTGTTCGCTATCATTGTTTTGCTAATAGCCAATTTGGCTGATGCGATTTTGTTAATAAAAAAAAAATACCTAAAGTGTAATATTTATGTCAGTAATTTAAATAAAATATCGATACAATAATATCGCTCAAGAGATAAAGCTACCTTTGAAAGCAGGTCTGTATGCAGATGACTTAGTTGTATATACTAGCAGCTGCAATATTACACTAGCTTCAAACATTTTGCAATCATTTCTGCATAAACTAGAAGACTGGTCCCAAAAGACTGTTTACGTTCTCAGGTGATAAATCTCGTTTCATCGTATTCAATAAAAGAAAAACTGATTGCAAAACAACACTTACTCTAACTGGTATCAACCTAAAACAAGTAGGACATTGACTTTCTGGCTGAGACTGGCAGTCAGTTAACTGGCAGACATATTAAAAAGGTAGTCGTATCCTGCCAATCTAAAATAAATCTCCTTAAAATGCTATCAAACCGATCTTGGGGAGCGGACACTATAAAATTGCTGCATATATACCAATCATTAATCCGAAGTAAACTGGATTATGGTGCAATATGCTATTCAACTGCGAGTAATTATATACTTAAAAAACTAGACATTATACAAAACACATGTTTAAGACTAATTCTGGGTGCTTACCGAACTAGTCCTGTTTCAAGTTTTCAGGTTATCCTAAATGAATCTCCCCTATCAATACGAAGACAACACATTTCTTTAAATTATGCCGCGAGATTGTCTTCCAACCCTAATAACACAAACTATCCACTTCTTTATAAAATATATCCACCTACTCATTGCCATCAACAAATTAAATATCAAATAGGTAAAGAAATAATAAATAAGACTTACTCACAGTCAATTTAATTTAACTATCAGACGACCGGTTTCGCTTTCTACAATATGCAAAGCATCCTCAGGTCTCGATACAAAGTTAAACAAATGCTGAAATAATAAAAACCCATATTAGGGTGTTGTCTAATAACGATAAACAAAGTAGATGTTGTAAATTACAATAATTATGCCAATATTACATGTCTGTGGTTTTATTTAAAAGAGTAAGTTGAATAAAAAGTATAAAAGTTTTAAAAGTTTAAACAGACAAGGTAAGGCCCACAAATTGTTATAAAATAGTCTCTTCGATTGTAATAAATTAATAAATGAGCAAATAAATAAAATAAACATTACTTACATGCCGGTACTCTATTAATTGATGGATGGTAGAACATGGTTGAAACTACTATGTATTGTTGAATGGAGAACTCAATTCTATTATTGCAGTTGTTTGACAGTAAACGGGAAGTTCTTGAGGAGATAGATTTGATCCAATGAAGAAGAGATATGTGTGTGATTGTTTGTTAAATGAAAGTGATGTAATATACCATTGTGTTATTAAAAGTTATTTATACTTATTCGAGAGATATATTTATGAAATGTATGAAATTAAATATCCACCCCTTAAAGAATGTCTAACGAGATATGGTTTTGACATGGAGCAGCTGATACATTCTTACCCTACACAACGAACTATACCTCCCTGGACTATTAATTTTCCCACTATTGATCTATCCCTCACGGCCTATCCAAAGAGTACCACAAATCCCATAATCATTAACAAATTATATCAAGAACGGATATTAGAATACACTGGCCATAACAAGATTTTTACCGATGCGTCAAGAACTGAAAACGGACACGCAGCGGCCTTTATTCTAGGAAAGTCTGAATATGCAGTTCGCATCCCTCAATTCTGCAGCATTTTCACGGGAGAAGCAATCGCCATTTTAAAGGCTTTAGACATGTGTAAGAGTCATGCAAGCTCAGATTTTCTTATCATTACTGACTCTTTATCTGTTCTTCAGAGCTTAAGGCAAATATATCCAGTACATGCTATCCTGCAACAAATACAATTAGCACTTTATCACCTACAAAACAGACACGTGAACGTTACATTTCTCTGGGTACCATCACATACAGGTATCGCAGGAAATGAAAAAGTAGATGAATTAGCAAAGAAAGCTGCTACTGACGAGCAAACTGAAATTATGACTACAATTCCATTCAGTGATATCCAGCTCAATATTAAACAGCACTGTGTAAAAAATTGGCAACAAATGTGGAATTCTAATAAGGCTAACCTTAAAAACGTGAAAACTCGGATTGGCACTAAACTACAATTTCCAGAAAACAGAAGGCAACAAGTGATTATAAACCGACTAAGAATTGGACATACAGCGTTAACTCACCAGCATCTCATAACAAAAGAACTACCACCTGAATGTTCCTATTGTGAATGTCCAATAACTGTTCAACATGTATTGATTGAATGTCCTCTTTATTCCTACGAAAGAGCCATCAACAACGTACCAGAAGAAGCAAAGAAACTTAAAGATATTTTAAACAGTAATGTATCTAATACAATCAAATTCCTTAAGGACATACGTTTACTACACAAAATTTAAGTTATATTATATGTATCTTTTTGTAATTTGTAATTTATTATGTGTAATTTAATACGCAATTTGTAATTAGTAAATTTGTATTTGTAATAACAACTGTAAAATCTGTAAAACCCGCTAATAACCTTTAATGGTTGATGCGGAAATTCTAAAACAAAAAAAAATATCGATACTTATATTAGAAAGTTAAAAAACGAGTATATTTTAAATTTAACTAAAAACATCTCAAAAGTAATATTTTGTTTCAGGGAGATACCTGCTGTTGGATATGTGACAAATGCGAGGAGTATGAGTTTGTCTACGACGAATTCACATGTAAAGATTGTGGGCCTGGATACTGGCCGTACGAAGATAAATTATCCTGTTATGCACTCGAGCTGCAATATATGCGTTGGAACACTCCGTACGCCTTTGTTCCTGCTGCTTTCTCTTGTCTGGGTATCTTGGTAACTTTCGCAGTTATCGTTTTGTTTATTAAACACAACGATACGCCGTTAGTCCGGGCTTCCGGTAGGGAATTAAGTTACATGTTGCTGTTTGGAATCCTGCTCTGTTATTTAAACACTTTCGCCCTGCTGGCCAAACCCACCACTGAAATTTGTATAACACAAAGATTCGGCATAGGAGTTGGTTTCTCTATCATTTACGGTGCTCTACTGACCAAAACTAACCGAATTTCTCGCATATTCGACTCAGCTTCCAAATCAGCCCAGCGACCGAGTTACATCAGTCCAAAATCCCAGGTGATGATCACTTGCTCTCTCATTGCCATTCAAATTATACTTACACTCGTTTGGATGATTGTTGAACCACCAGGAACTCGATTTCATTATCCTACTAGAAATCAGGTGAGTAAACATGTAATACAGTATAACTTGATATATTTTAATAAATATTTCGTTGTTTAAACTGTTAAAAATTATTAAAATATTTCGTTGCATTGGAATAACTGAGTTCTAACTAACTCAGGTGTCATTTTGAGTTATGAGTGTTTAAAATTTCTATGTTATATATTTATTTTACCATTATCGCCAGTTTTAACAATGTAAATTTGGAAAAAAAATATATAACTAAATTAATATATTCTTATTAACAGTAAAAAGTTACTTCAATAGTTAATACAAAGGTGTTTTTATCTGAGAAATGATTTAAAGTTATTTAACAAGTTCTATCTACCACATACACCGTTGTTTTTTTTTATTTAAAATTAACGTGTCTCGACAGCTTATGGTCATTGACACAGGTACAGTAGTTTACAACATTATACATATTTTATATAGGTATAGGTACAAGAATTTAATATGAACATTTTTTTTTATAGAAAGGTTAGAACAATAAAGCTTATCACTATGCACTGTTTATATTAGCTGAAATAAACTTTATTTAGCTGAAATTTTATCAATAAGATCCGTATGGATTTGGACCTCTTGGAAGGCTATGTCAGAAGAACATGCTGCTTTAGCGGCTTGGTCTGCTTTTTCGTTTCCCAATATACCAACATGAGATGGAGTCCAGATCATTATGACTTTTATGTTAGCAGAATATAGTTGGTTACAGATAGTGTGGATTTCCTGGACTAGTGGGTTTTTCGAGAAAATGCATCTTATTGAATAAATCGAGGAAAGAGAATCAGTGCAAATGGCGATTTTTATGCTTTCATTTGAAGTAGGACGGATTGAAGTCTTTAATGCTTGGAGTATTCCATATAATTCTGCGGTATAGATACTACAACTTTTAGGCAATCGCACAGAGCTTATTGTCGTCGTCAGTGTGGACACAGCGGAGCCACAACAGTCTTCATTCTTGGACGCATCGGTGTATAAAATTTCATCAAATTGTGTTAAGTTAAGGATGTTTTGGAAGGATTTTCTAAGGATTAAGTTTGGGGTTTCTGTTTTGTCGAATCTGCATAAATCTGTATTGAATATTGGAAGATTGTGCATCCATGGAGCTGTCTTGGGGGTATAAATAGAAGTAGTATTGGAGAGGTTGATGGAATCTAATAAAGGAGATAATATTTGTGGTAATGTGAGAGACTGATTGGAAGCGTTTACTGGGGGAGGTTCTATGGGATTGATTAGATTTATTACCGGGTTACTTGGGTTTGCTGATATTCTTACAAAGTATGAAAGTAGAAGCTGCTGCCTTCTTAGATGGAGTGGTGGCTCTGAAGATTCAACGCACAGACTTTCAGCGGGGCTTGATTTGAAAACACCGAGGCATAGTCGTAGGGATGTATTTTGAATCGTGTTTAGAGACTTTAGTAGGGAGCTACTAGATGTCATATAAAGAATACTGCCATAATCTAGCTTAGAGCGAATTAACGCTCTATATATTTTAAGAAGAGATTCTTCGTCAGCTCCCCAAGAGAAGCTAGCAAGAGATTTAAGTAAATTGATTCTTTGGGTACAGTTTCCTTTAAGTTTCTGAATATGCTGTCTCCAGATAAGCTTTTTATCAAAGGTGATACCAAGAAGTGTCAAATAATTAACTGTTTGTAAACGAAGTCCGTTTAGAGTTATAGAAGGTGGATTAGGTCTATGCTTTTTGGTAAAGTGAATTACTTTGGATTTAGGAGCTGAAAACACAAATCCAGCACGCGTAGACCAGGTGTCTATTTTGTTTATTGTGTTTTGTAGCAAAGTGCTTGTGGTAGCTGTGACTCTGCCTCGGCAGTATAATATAATATCATCAGCATATATCGAGTACCTGACTGGTGGTTCTATATATGAGGAAAAGTCATTCATGCTAAGTAAAAATAAGGTAGTGCTTAAGACTGAGCCCTGAGGCAAACCGTTGTCCAAAGCGTGTGGTTTTGATATTTTTCCATTTGTTAATACTCTAAAATATCGACTTGTTAAAAAATTTTTTAAAAATAAATAAATGTTACCAGTTAAATTATATTCCGTTAATTTTCTTAGAATTAGAGGTCTTTGTACAGTGTCGAAGGCACTTTGGATATCTAAAGTTACTGCTATGACTTCGCTTCTATTCGAAAATGCATTAACAATGTCAGTATGTAATGTGACCAGGTTATCCATTGTACTTCGATTTGATCTGAAACCTGTTTGGAATGGGTCAAGAATATTATTTCTTTCTAGATACCATAGTAAGCGTTTATTGACCATCTTTTCTAACAGTTTACATAGTGAACAAGTGAGAGAAATTGGTCTATATGATTTTAGAAGATTTGGAGATGAGTCATTCTTTTTAATAGGAATTGTAGTTGCTTGTCGCCATAACGTTGGGAACTGGTTTTGAGACCAGATCTTATTATACAACTCTAGCAGTTTGAGATGTGTGTCTGGATGGAGATTTTTTAAAAATATTGATGGGATATCGTCAGGACCGGCTGCTGAGTTTTTTAATGAAGATATGGCTTCGTTTAATTCTAGGAGATTAAAAGGAAGATTCATAGAGCTGGTGTTAGAAAATATTTTGGGGCTGGAAATGTTGGTATCTGAGTTATTGGGAAGATTCGGAATATTTGACTTATCTGAAAAGTGAGAGGCAAAGATATCTGCAATATGTTGATCATCGGTAACTGTATGATCCTGCAGGGAGATGGCGGCTATTTTGCTGGAAGTATTATGACCTTTCATACGTCTTATCTTTGACCACATTTGCGCGGGAGAAGTATCTTTTGTGATTGAACTAACGTATTGATTCCATGAGGCTTTCTTACTTTCTTTTAAAATACGCCTAGAATTGGCCCTAAGTTTTTTAAAATTTATTAAATCCGTGGTGGTACGGGTCTTCCGGAATTTATTTAATGCTTTTTTGCATTGTTTGACAGCTATTTTGCACGACTCATTCCACCACGGAACAGGTTTCTTGGAAGGATCAATCGCGCATTTACCAATACATTCCTCAGCAGATTCGGTTAAACAGTTATTTAATAGTTTTACATCTGTATCTATATCATTGTTAAAAAGTAATTCATCGGTTTTTCCCTTAACAGTGGTTCTGAAAAGATCCCAGTTTGCTTGAGTGATTTTCCATTTTGTTATAATTCTTGAGGGCATTTTTGACTGGTCAGAGATGAGGATAGGGAAATGATTACTATCATAGAGACTGTTTAATGTGTACCATGAAAGTAAAGGAAATATTCCGGGATTACAGAAAGATAAATCTATGGAAGAGAAACTACCCGATTGGATGTGAAAGTATGTACTACTTCCTGAATTTAGTAAGTTTATATTTACGTTATTTAGAAAATTTTCGATTGTTTTACCTCTTCCAAATGTGTTTTCGGATCCCCACATAGTATTATGGGCATTAAAGTCACCTACTAAGATAAAAGGTGTAGGAAGCTGAGAAGTTAAATCTTCAAGATCGGAACTTATTAAACAGTAGTTTGGAGGGATGTATATGCAACAAATTGTAATTTTGTAGGGACACCAAGCTGTAACGGCTATAGCTTCGAGGTTTGTGTTTAGCGGAAATTCTTTATGGAAAATATCAGTGGAAACAAAAATTGATGCTCCGCCACTGGCACGAAGTTGGGTAGTTCGAATATAGTGGTAACCTGTAAAATTTTTAAGTTGTCCGGAATATTTATCAGTGAAGTTTGTTTCTTGTAGGCATAGAAAGTCAGGAGAAGACTCAGATATGAGCTGTTCAAGGCGTGGACGACGGGGATAAAATCCGTCACAATTCCATTGTATCAGTGTGAAGGTTGAAATTAATATGTAGAGTGTTTGGATGTTTGCGAGGTTTGTGAACTATCAGACAGGTATTCTTTATCACAAGCATCCTGGGAATTATCAAGACTGTTTATACTTTCAGAATCATCTGTTGCAGAATGTATTTTAGTTTTAATTTTTTTAATTAAGCGTGTAATTCTGATTTTTGTTGACCTATCTTTAAAATTAGGGTTTATTGATTGCAAAGTTAGAATGAGTGATTTAATATCTGTTGTGAATTTAAATGCTTCTGAGACAGGGTCACAGCTGCCGTAAGCGTTCTCGATAAAGGCAATTATATTATCAGGAGGAACTGCAAAAGCTTCTGGGTTTTGTTTATAGGCTTCGTGTATTGCTTGCTTGGAGTCAGTGGATAGACTGGGGTCGAGAGAAGAACTACGTTTTCGTTTCTTTTTTGTGTTGGAGGTGCTAGAGGAACTAGGAACTGTTTGTTTGGGAGGAAACATAGTTTGTTCTGTTGCAGGGTTTTCCCCAGATTGAAGGTTCTTATCGCTTATAGATGATACAGATGAGCGTGGCCTTTTCTGTGAAAGATGAGAACTTAAACATAGTTTATCTGACTTTTCAGATATTGTATCATTTTCGCAATTCTCTGGGGAAGAAGACAAATAAAATAGATTTGTTTGGGAGGGAGATGATTCAGAATGAGATGGAAATTGTGTATTCTGTTGCTGTGACGTTGATTCGGGGGGTTGATCAGATGATAAGTTGTCAGATGAAGTATTGGGACAATTAGAAGCAACATGTTCTGATTGTTTGCATAAGAAACATTCCATTTTGTCCGCAGACAGAAAAATTCTATTATCATTGCCTCAAAAGGAATTAACAAGGAGGTGTGAAGCTCAAAATTATCAGAGGGGGAAAAATATATACTTGACGGCGAAAACTAAGTATGTGGGAGAATTCATCACCTGGAATGCCCGCTTTAAGAAAGGACATGGGGGAGGCTATTTGGAAACCAAGACTTTTCACTGCATTTTCGGCCAGTTCATGGGGAATGTAAGGAGAGATGTTCGAAATTAATATTCTTTTTGTTGGGGAGACAAGTTTACGAATACTTAAAGTAAGGCGTCCGATTTGAACGGTTGGATGGGATTTCAGCAGTTGATCAACGAGATTTGAGTTCACTAGATATATGCAGATCCTATTGTTAGATATTCTGGATGCAAAGGAAATATTTTTTGGTCCGATGATGTCACCAATGGCTTTAACGTAGTCTAGAAGTTTAAGGTTTTCTTCTGCGTGAAGAACTATCGCCTGTTCTTTTTTTGGGAAAGATGGTTTTGGTGTAGATTTTGCAGCGGTTACGTATGAAAGAGATGTAGTTGCTGGAATGTTGTTTGTAGCAGTTTGAAGGGCCATTGTTAAGGTAGAAACTGTAGACACCGTTGTTTAAAAATAAGTTTATCTACCACATACACCTAAATATTTTACTATATTTTCAGAAATATTTAAAATTAGTAGTTGTCTTCTACAGTGCTTACAAACAAATAAAAGTATTTGGAAAATATAATGTAACTTATGTGAAGAAAAAAAATAATTCTAGTATTGTTCACCAATAAGAATATAATGCAACTAATTATAAAATATTTAACTTAAATAGTTGTTATTGAGTTTAACAAGCGACTAAAATATTGTTGTCAATATCAGGCATGCATGAAGACATCATTTTCTGTATTGCAGCAATTTTTTCTTTAGAAAGTTCATTCCGAGTTGGTAAAACTTTTGGTTTTAGGTTTAGAATCGTGGATGGTCTATTTCTGTTTGTAGCAATTCGAGTACTACCCCTGCCGCGTGTTGAACCCCACGCAATTTTGGATCCCTCGTGTTTTAGGGCCACCAGTGTATCTTAGTACTCGTGACATCTGAGGTAACAAGGAAACCTTTGTAAAAATATCTTCAGAATGACTAATCTTGTATTCGACTTCGGTGGCATTCTGACTAAATTTAAGTGATGCTACTTTGGCAAACGGAATTTTTTTAAAATCTAGTTGTTTGGTTTCATAGTTTTTAAAATCTTCATCCTTCATCTGCAAAATGAGATATCATCATCATCGTCAATCAGCCCTGAGTTGTCCATTGTTGAACATAGGCCTCCTCTAGATTTTTCCATCTGCTTCTGTTCTGCGCCTCTGCTATCCAATTGGTCACGATTCTTTTGAGGTCGTCGGTCCATCGCGTTGGGGTCTTCCTCGGCTTCGCTTGTCAGCCCGTGGTCTCCACTCAAGCAATTTTTTTGTCCAACTGTCGTCTTTCATTCTTGCAACATGTCCTGCCCATCTCCATTTTTGCCTTGTAATATGTTCGATAATGTCTTCCACTCCGGTTCGTCTACGAACTTCCTCGTTTCTTATTCTATTTCTTAAGCTTATTCCAAGCATTGATCTCTCCATCTTTCGTTGTGTCCTTCTCAATTTTTCGGCTGATGTTTTTGTGAGAGTTAAGGTTTCTGCTCCGTATGGTAGAACGCACTGGTTAAAAGCTTTTCTTTTTAAATGGATTGGTATATTTGTTTTAAATACGTCTCTCATTTTTCCGAATGCAGCCCAACCCAGACTTATTCTTCTGAGTAGCTCGCATGTTTGGTTATCTCGCGTTAACCTTATTTCGTGACCCAAATACACATATTTTTCCACAAGTTCTATGGGCGACTTTTCGATTTCTATTAGCTCATTGGGGACGAGGTTGGTCATCATTTTTGTTTTTCCATAGTTTATCTTTAAACCGACTTTCTGGGTTACTTGCTGTAGTTGTTGTAGCATAACTCTGGCTTCTCCTAAGTTGTCTGTTATGAGAACAATATCATCGGCATATCTGAGATGATTGAATATCTTTCCATCGATGCTAATACCCTTTAATTCCCACTCTAGCCGTTTAAATGCGTACTCCATAACTGTTATAAATAGTTTTGGCGACAAGGTATCTCCCTGCCGCACCCCTCTGCCAATTTTTATCTTCTCAGTCATGCAATGGAGGTTAACGGTTGTTGTCGCATTTTCGTATATATTTCGAATAATATTTGCATACCTGTGATCTATTCTGCATTCTGATAGTGCTTTAAGATAGCAACTGTTTCGACTGTGTCAAATGCTTTGTGGAAGTCGACAAAGATAAGAGCAAGGGGTCTGTTATATTCGATAGACTTTTCAACTAGAGTTTTAAGGCATTGCAAATGGTCGTTTGTTCCGTGTTCCGCTCGAATTCCTGCCTGTTCTTCTGATTGATAGAAATCGAGTTTTGCTTCTAATCTGTTTGCCAGTATTCCAGTAAAGAGCTTGTAGAGGTGGTTAAGCAAACTAATTGGCCTATAGTTTTCGAGATCTAATTTACTCCCTTTTTTGTGGAGGAGGATTGTAACCGAATTCTTCCATTTACTTGGAATGTTTTCACTATGCAGACATAGATTAAAAAGTGTTTGAATTCGGGACATCAAAATTGGACTTCCTAGTTTAATTGTCTCAATTACCACACCATCTTCCCCGGAGCTCTATTATTTTTCAGATTTTTGAGGGCATGTTGAATTTCCTCTCGTGATATATCTGGTATATTCTCCGATCCTACATTATGTATCTTTTGTATTGGTTGTTCGATGAGCTATGGAATAACTTGACTTTTATATAATGTTTCATAGAAACTTTCCACTATGTGTAATATGCTTGGTCTATCTGAGATAATATTTCCATTTTTGTCCTTAAGTTGGATATTTCTTTTGTGCCATTTTCCATTTTTCTCCTCAATGCTTTCATGCTTTTGTTGTCTTCTATAATTTTTATAATTTTCTCGTTGTTGTATTTTCTAATATCCCGTCTGATGGCTTTAGAGATTTCTTTATTGATGCTGTTTATATCTTGTGAGTCAACATTTCCTTGACTTCTCAGCATTCTACGATCTTCCATTTTTTGTTTCGTTTCTTTACTAATTTTTTGTTCTTTTCCATGTTTAGGGCCAAATTTTTCCTGAGCTTGTGTTAATGTATCTACTATTTCTTCGTTTAGGTTATTTACGTCTTCTCTTGTTGTATTTCTGAGTAAGTTACTGGTAATATATTTTTCAAAATGAGATATGGATGCCTCTTATTTACAGATTTTAAATTTCATATAAATGTAAGAGGTGAATAAAATTCTGTTTTGTCCATATATCTCTCAATATTACTATGAACATTGTCTACTTCTTGGATAGCCCCATGAACTAGTACTGAGTATTTCATTGTGAGACTGTTTACCTCGGGATGTTCTTTCAATGCATCTATCACACAAAAGGATATGAGTGAATTTCTGTTCTGGGATACACACGAATCGCTCCATGTAACTAGATCAGAGATATTGTCGTCTTCCAAAACTCTGTCTAAAATTTTTCGGAAAGCACTGGCCAATACAGTTCCCTTTCTTCCTTGTTTCGCTTCGGTCTATATCGCATAGTAGACTGTTTTTGTTAAGGAGTAATAACCTGTCAAATTATAAATATTTAATTTATGCATATAAAAAAAATAACCAACTTCTGACCTCGGACATGTAATGACCTTTTTCAAATCAAAACTAAGAACAGGTACTTTGTTTTCTCGATCGAAATTTCTTTGCACTCTCATGTCATTTCTTGTTTTGATATGCTGATCAAAGGTGGTTTGTTTTTCGTGTGTTAATATGTTGTCAGCTCTGTTTTTTTTTTATAATTCTCACACATTAAACAGCGATCTTTTTTAGAAATATGAAAGCTGCAGTAGTTAAATTCAGTGTTGAATATATATATATATATATATATATATATATATATATATATATATATATATATATGTATATATAGATATATATTTATATATATACATATCATAAGTGTAATATCATACCTTATTCATGTGAAGAGATAGCAGTTTGAATTCGTCTAAAAAGAGTTTATTATCGTTAAAATTCTACAATATAAATTATTAACAATAATATCATTACTAACATAACTTAACAAATATACAAACCTAAAAAGAGAATCAAGAACAATGCTATTTCTTACGCCATTAAGTAATTTGACAATACAATTTACAATATGTCAATGTCAATAAAACTTAAACAGTCATACAACCTAAAACTTTAAATAACTAAAAATAACTAAACCCTGCTGTTTCACTTAAAATAAACATAGCATTACTTTTACATCCCCCTACCAAAAAGGTATGATAAACCATCTAAGTATATGGTTTATCACAAGGCATCAATTTTGAAATATGGAAATAATTCATATCATTCTTTTTGTATCCAATATCTACTTCATATAATGTATTTGAAATTTGTTTTTTTATTTGAAATGGACCTACTCTTACTTCGTCAAGTTTTTTCTATTTAGTTTTGATTTATTTTCTACATATGCCCAATCTCCCTCTTTGAATTCATAGGATTTTCTATTTTTGTCATACAGTTTTTTATTATATTCATGATGTCGTACCGAATTTTTATAGGCTATTTCTTTATCTTTTGATACATTTGTTGTCTCACACAGTTCCTCGGGAACAATCGGATCTGCTTTTCCAAAAAGCAAATATTCTGGGCTATATCCGGTTACAGAATGATCTGTTTTATTGTATTCCTCTATACATTCTTCAGCTATTTTTGTCCATGCTCGAATTCTAGTTTCATTTTGTTTGCATCTTATTCTGTTAACTAATGTCTGATTAAGTCTTTCATTTAATCCATTCGAGAATGGACAGTCTACTGCTGTAAAAATTAATTGAATATTTAAATGTTTCATATGATTTCTAAATATTTTGGAATTAATTCCTGGATACTGATCTGTTAATAATGTTTTTATGGGGTGTTTATCTTGAATTTTGGCGATTAATTTTATGAAATCATCTGTGGTCTGATTTTTAGAAGTAACTGCAAACGCATATCTGGTGAAGTGATCTACAAGTAAGTGGAGGTATTTTTTTGTCGAACGATTGCCACCAAATCCTCCTATTGTATCTAAGGACATTATCTGAAAAGGTTCTTTTGCTGGACCCAATTGTGACAAAAGACCATATTTTGGACCGATTCTTGTTTTATTTTTACAGCAGATCTCGCATTTTTTACAGATATCCTTTGCTAGTGAATCTATATTCTTAATGTAGTAAAAATTTCTAATTTTGTTTGTTACTTTACCAGCACAAATATGACCATAAAATTTGTGAACTTTTGTTATTAACTCTTTTCCAAAATCTTTGGATAAAATTATTTTTTTTTCATTCTTCCTTAATTTATAAAATATATCTTGGTTCAAAATTGTTCCTCTCATTGTATCTATAACTTGTCGATTATTATTTTGGTCTTGTTTTATCTCAGTTAATGTGACTAGGTTTACTGTTCTTATGAATGTTTCTGCATTTTTAATATTTTCCAAAACTGGGTTTCTAGAAAGGCAGTCTGCTTCTACATTTTCTTTTCCAGGTTCATATTTAATGTCGAAGTCAAATTGTGAAAGAAAATGTGTCATATCTCCTAATTCTTCATCTGGTCTTGTACGAAGTTCTCTTCCCTCAAGGGGTTTATGATCAGTAATAACGAGAAATTTTCTTCCCATTAGCCAGTATTGCCAAAATTTTATTGCTTCTTTAATTGCCAGGCATTCTAAAAAAATAGCCTTTTTATTTTTTTGATATTTGTTCAATTTTTTTGAAAAGTATGCTACGGGTTTCATTTCTGCATCTCTTTGTTTTTGTTTCAGAACCGCACCAATTCCTAGAACACTAGCATCTGTATATATATAGTTGTAGGAGCATTTGGGTTAAAAATGGCTAGTATAGGTTCAGAACAGAGGATATTCTTTGCCCTATCAAAAGCTGTTTGGCAGCTTAAAGACCATGGAATTTGATATCTTTTCTAAGTAAATTATGTAGTGGCTCTAATAACCTAGCTGAATCTTTTATATATTTGTGGTAAAAATTTACTTTTCCCAAAAACTGTCGTACTTTTTTTCTCGTGTCTGGTACTGGAAAATCTCTGATCGATATTAAATTATCATGTAACGGACGAACTGAATTGTTTCCCACAATGTGTCCCAAATATTTAACCTCTTCTCTTGCAAAATTACATTTTAGAAGTTTGAGCCTAAATCCCTCTTCAATAATTGCTTTCATAAGTCTTTCTATATGGTCTAAGTGTTCTTCAAATGATAATGAGAATATTAAAATGTCATCTATGTAGTTTATACAAAATGAATTTAAATTATGCTTCCTGATAATATTACTTAAAATTCTTTGAAATATTGCGGGAGATGTTTTAAGCCCAAAAGGTAAGCATTTCCATTGCCAATGACCACTTTGGGTAACGAAGGCTGTCTTGTATTTATCTTTTATCCGAACAGGAATACACCAAAAAGCAGAATTTATATCTAAAGTAGTAAAGAACCTAGCATTCCTTGTTTTGGTCAAAATCTCGTCAATTAAAGGAAAAGGTTGGGGTTCAGGAATAATTAATTTGTTTAACTCACGAAAGTCAATGCACAATCTTGTTTTAGATCCTTCATCTTTTTTAAAAGCCAATGTAACAGGTGCTGCAAAAGGTGAAGATGATTCTTCTATTAAATTTGCTTTTAATAATTGTCCTATTTGAAATTCTATCTCTTTTTGGTCTTCTATCGAGCATCTATAGGGACTTTTTGCAACAAATTTATGTTCTAAAAGTTTAATTTGAGCTTCATTATTTTGAACCTGCCCAATGTCAAATTTATGTTTTGCAAAAATATTGTCATATTTATTTAGTAATATTTCTATTTTATTTTTCTGATATGGCAATAAATGTTCTAATTTTGCTTCAAAAAGTTCTGTGGGAATTCTCTCATTAAAGTTTATGGAGTATTCTGTAATATTAATATTATAATTAAATTTTTCGATTTTTTCTTCAATTTTTCCGTATAATTCTTTGATAAATTTCTAAATCAAAATCTTGTTTTCATTTGAAAATTTAAAATGGAATCTAATCCGAGTAGAATATCATACTCAAAATATTCATCATTAATTACAAAAAGATTAATATTTTTCTCAATTTTATTAATTTTCATTTTGCAATTAGTTTTCCTGTAAAATTTGTTCTGCCATTTATCGTTTTAAACATATTCCTATCTTCTTGAATATCTAATCCTAACTTTTTTGCCACCTTCGAATTCAGAAGAGTAACATTTGAGCCTGGGTCATAAACTCCACATAATTCTTTATTATTTAGGAATACTTTTAATTTGATCAATGGCAGCAAATCTAGTTTTTTGTTCAATTACTGTTTCATTTAATGTCTCCTGTATAGCAATATTATTAATATATTTAATATCATTTGATTTGTTTTCTTTTGTTACCTTTTTATCTTTTTGCTTTAAACGCATATTGCCTTGATTGAAACCTCCAGGGATCCTTTTTATCACATATGATAAGTAGTTTTCTGTTCTTCTGATGTTGTAGCAGTTTTTTGATAAAAATTTGGTTTTGTCTCCAATTTATTCTTCTTTTTTATAACTAAACTTTTAATTTTCGTAATTCATTATATTTTTATAATAAAACGGGCCCTGTTGGCTGCAGCCACTTAAATTTATATACATTTTTCTTACTATCACTACTGTTTGCTTCTATAGCCATGCAAATTCTCATTTATGTAAAATTCATTCTTAAATATCGTTTTGTCCAAATAACAGCTTGGAAATTTATAGTTATCACTATATTTTTTTTATCAGCTTAAGTTCTTGATTTATAAGTGTAATATCATACCCTTATTCATGTGAAGAGATAGCAGTTTGAATTCGTCTAAAAAGAGTTTATTATCGTTAAAATTCTACAATATAAATTATTAACAATAATATCATAACTAACATAACTTAACAAATATACAAACCTAAAAAGAGAATCAAGAACAATGCTATTTCTTACGCCATTAAGTAATTTGACAATACCAATTTACAATATGTCAATGTCAATAAAACTTAAACAGTCATACAACCTGAAACTTTAAATAACTAAAAATAACTAAACCCTGCTGTTTCACTTAAAATAAACATAGGATTACTTTTATCATATATATATATATATATTATATATATATATATATATATATATATATATATATATATATATATATATATTATATATACATATTCGGTAATATGACCGCTTAACTGGATTTTTATTTTGTTCTTTACACCATTTAACATACAATTGATATAATTTTACTACACTCAAATTTGCTTTCTCAGATCTTTTTTTGGTAGGTTTCCTTTTTTATTGGCTGTGTATAAATTTTTTTGAGAAATGCGTTTCTGGCGTTCTAGGGTTAAATTACTTAATTATTTGTTGTAGGTGTATGGAGTTCTTTAAACTTGCGATAGCAATTTTTACAATATCTCTATTTTCCATTTGCTGTAACAGGCGTAAATCTTTTTCTGATGTCTGTTAATGTTAATATAAATAAACATATGTTTAATTGACGTGGTATAAATAATTGTATTTTTAAAAACCTGCTTACCCATTCAAAAAATCTAGTTCAAAAGGAATATAGATATGACTCGATAATTAATAAATTGAATATATAATCAGTAGTTTTAATTATCCTATTTTCAAAATAAAGATTTATCAAGTATCGTCGAATTCGTAGGGGAGCTCTAATTCCTGCGAATAACATCATTGCAAGAATTTTGTGATTGCCCGCATTTTTCATAACGCACCCAAGTTTAATTGCCAATTTTACTGCTTCCACTTAATTTCTGTGTTCATATTTGGCTCGATGTGTCGATAATAACACCGGATTTTAATTTTTCTCTTTTGTTTTTCCAGGTTATTCTGAAGTGCAAAATCCAGGATATGTCATTTTTATTCAGCCAGCTTTACAACATGGTTTTAATAACTACTTGCACAGTCTACGCTGTCAAAACACGCAAAATACCAGAAAATTTCAACGAATCTAAGTTCATCGGATTTACAATGTACACCACGTGCATTATATGGCTCGCTTTCATCCCCATCTATTTTGGCACTGGAAATTCTTATGAGGTGAGTACTTTTATTATTTAATTTAACATATGTTTTGGTGTTTAAATATAGAACTACTATACTCTTAGTCTTAATTAACAAACTATAGAATTATACAGTGTGACCCCTAAATATCAAAAAATTTTTTACAATCACGGTAATTAGATAAAGTTTTTGTCTTACAATATTAGAGAGACATAACACTCAATAGTCAAAACATCTTGACAAATAGTGAATCAAAATGAAAAAGACAGCAAATATTTGATTTCACGCAAAAAGCGCCTATGTCTCTGTTGATACATATTTCGACCGAATAGGTCTCATCAGAACAGTTATTCATAGGTGTTCTCAACGTGAAAAATCAATATTTTCTGTCTTTTAAGAAGCAACACTAAAATGGCTTCAATACGGACGCAATAGCGACATCTAATAATAAAATCCGTAAAATAGTTTCGAAACACAATTCAGATTTCTGCTTATAATCTGAGCCTTCTAAAAATTGCAAGGCAAACAGACGTTGATAAAAGATGTTAAAAGGGACATGGGGAATCTAAAATTTGCATTTCACGACATGTCTTTACAACTAAGCAGAAATCCTTAGCGAATTGTGTTTCTCGTACTCACACAGAGTATATTCGAATAAAATGAAAAAGACAGCAAATATTTGATTTCACGCAAAAAGCGCCTATGTATCTGTTGATACGTATTTCGACCTAATAGGTCTCATCAGAACAGTTACTCATAGGTGTTCTCAACGTGAAAAATCAATATTTTCTGTCTTTTAGAAAGCAACACTAAAATGGCTTCAATACGGACGCAATAGCGACATCTAATAATAAAATCCGTAAAATAGTTTCGAAACACAATTCGACTTTCTTCCGATCTTCCTCTTTTCATATTTGTAACTAGATCCTACTATATTCTGTCGAGGAATTTGCGACACAATTGGTCTCATTTAGCACAATTAGAGCGGCTTTTTTTTTAAATGTTTTTCTCTTTTATCAGAAAAACTTTTCAACAAATATAGATAGAAAATAATTTGAACATTTCAGTAATATTTAAAACAACAAACACATTGAGATCTATTTTATATAAAACCAAACCTAACAATGAACAAGAAAGGACAAAGTATTGTATTTATAAAATATCTTGTAAATTTAATCAGTTTTGTTTAGGTGAATCATTAAGGCGATTAAATGTTAGAATAAGTGAACATCAATCTTATATTAAAAATAGAGAATTTGAGAGATCTCAAATATGTAGACTTGCATGGGATAATTAACATAGGGTTCAATGGAATGATGTCATCACTACAAATAATTAGGAAAATATACACGCAGCATCCTTTACCTTTACTATAGTGTATTTTTATGTATGAGAGAGTAATAAAACAATAAATTATGTATGCAAATCCCTAAACTGTTGATACGGGTGACTCAATGAAAAACAGATATTTGTCAACAAGTTTACAGAAGTATATAGGAAAACAATTTTAAATTGAGTATGACCACCAGGTATAAAGGTTGGAGCAGAATAGAATACAATAGTTGTGAGGGTTACTAATCCCTAAATAAGGTTGCCAGTGTCGGAGTGATGGAGGTTAACAGGTACTAATGAATTTGCAAGAAATGTAAGATGTTTATTTTATTGGTTATATATAACCAATAAAAGTTTAATAAGTACCTACCTATTTGCAAAATAAAGTTTAATTCTTTAGATAAAATAAAACGTTTTATTTTATCTGAAATGAGTGCATTCCACGAAGTAAGGGTTTCAACAATCAAACATTTAATTCTTTAATTCCAGGAATCTACGACAGTAATTGACTAGATAATTACCTTCTAAACTTATTCCACAGAAAATGTGATAGTGGGTTTTTCCATTTTGTAGGAAGGTCCAAGTGGCGTATTCAAAATTCTTAACAGTTCACTAAAAGTAGGTACTTCAGTTGCAAGGTGCAGTTTATTGTGTATACTAGTGTTATGGAAAATTTGGAAGTGCCGTGTAAACGCCGAAAAATTGGTCCTTTAACAGTTAATGAAAAAACATTAATATTTAATTGTTTTAAATCATTTACAGACAAACGTTTATGTGAAAGTGTTGATGAGACCGTTGAGTTAGTTAGCAGTACACTTGGTGTTGGGAAATCTACGATTTACAGAGTTATTAAAGAAGAGAAATGTGGTAGTTTTCAAATGCCACGTAATGCTCCAGGGAAACCAAAATTTCAAATAGAATATCATTTTAAAGAAGGACTTCGACGGAAAGTGCATGAATTCTTCTTTAGACAAGAATTTCCAACATTGGATAAAGTTCTTGTCTCAGTTCGAGATGATAAGGATTACCCAGAAATGAGTCGAAGTACGTTATGGAAACTTTTAAAAGAAATAGGCTTCCGCTGGAAAAAGAATCCCAGAAAGTCTATTTTATTAGAAAGAAGCGATATTGTCATATGGAGAAGACATTTTCTAAGAACCATAAAGGAAATGAGAAACCAAAAAAGAAAAATATTTTATCTTGATGAAACATGGATCAACGAGGGTCATACACCAAATAAATTTTGGCAGGATGAAACTGTTACAAGTCAAAGGCACGCTTTTGTAAATAACTTATCTACTGGTTTAAACCCACCATCAGGAAAGGGACGCAGGCTGATAATAGTACACATTGGCAGTTCAGACGGTTTTGTTGAAGGTGGTTTATTAACTTTTGAATCAACTCGTACCGGTGACTACCATGAAGACATGAACGCTGATGTCTTTCAAGAATGGTTCGAACAAATGATAGATCTTCTTCCTAAGAACTGTGTAATAGTAATGGATAATGCAAGTTATCACTCCAGACTTATAGAAGGACTGCCCACAACCAAGTGGTTAAAAAAAGACTTGCAGAATTGGCTGAGTTCAAAAAATATTACGTACCATCCCGGATCTATAAGAAAGGAACTTTATTCGTTGTGTGCCCTTCATAAAGAAAAATTTAAAAAATACGAAATTGATGAAATTGCCAAAAATCGTGGAATGACAGTACTTAGATCCCCACCATATCATTGTGAATTAAACCCGATTGAACTGGTATGGGCACAGATAAAGAGTGAAGTTTCAAGAAAAAATACCACTTTTAAAATTCATGATGTTAAACAGTTGTTTTTGGAGGCCGTAAATAATGTAAAACCTGAAAACTGGGAAAAGGCAGTAAATCACACTATTAAAGAAGAGGAAAAAATGTGGAAGCTGGACAATATTACTGATAAAATGATCGAGCCAGTTATTATAAATCTTGGTTCTGAAAGTTCATCTTCTGAATCTGATTTGGATTTGTAACAAGTAGCTGTAAGTTTTATATTAATATTTTTATTCATCTATTTAACATACCTTAGACGGTTTTAAAAACTCTTTTTCTCTTTTGTAATTTTTAAAAATTAAAAAAAATGTGAATTTTTTAAAACCCTTTTTAATGTAGGCCAGTCAGTTCTAATATAGTGTGTGATAAAAGAGGTCACTTTTGTTTACATACACATAACACTTTATAACACTGAAATAATTCATTTATTTTTTACAATTATTCAAAGTAATTTTTCAATTAATCTTGAGCACGCCCATGGAGTGGTCGGAGATACCAGTTAAAATTATGCTAATTACTCTCTCGTTCATAAAAATACACTATAATAAAGGAAGAACTAAATAAATTGCATACTATCAGGATAAAAGAATCAAGTTTCTCTGGATCCCATCACATGTTTAGAATAGCAGGTAACAAAGCAGCAGACAATAATGCCAAAGAAGCTGTAAACAACAGTGTCCCCATATCACCCCAGTCTGTAAGTATGGAGCTGAAAAGCTACTTTATAATCACGTAGCGCTACAACACTGGGTGGATCTTAGCTGATTATACAACTTTTTTCCAATTTGTTCGGTCTTCCATCAACCTAGGCTCAAATGGAATGTACATTTTCCGGAGATATGCTTGGATGTTATCTCTCCATCGAATTCTGGTTTTAAACTTCTTATTTTAAAGTTATTAATAATGCAGTTTGGTACTCACAAAATTCTACGATTTTTAGTGCAATGTCACATTTAACTTTAAGTTGCAAACCGTATAAAAATTGAATAATATTTTTAATTTTAATACAAATAATTAAAAATTTATCAGAACCGATATAAAGCTGTATGATCTGCTAGATATCGGGGCCGACCTTTTTTACTCAAAACTTACTTTTGTTTTTAAAATACTTTAATTTACTAACCAAAGTATAATTAACTGTTACCGTTTTGATAATAACCTTATTAGGTTGAAGCGATTTTTTTGTAAATAAAAAAAAATATATATTTAAGCAAAAACTAAATTCTTTTCCAAACAACCATATACCTAAGTGTTTGTTTTTTTTATTCCTTTATTTTCCAATAGCACCTTATTATGTAGTTTTGAGTATAAAATATATTGTTTAGAAAATGGGATAATCACAAATCAAAGTCTCGGTGTAATCAGGCTGTAGACTATTATTTTTGCCTTTTCTACTCGTTATCTTTACCTTATTACTTTTATCGATTTTATTTGTAAACCAACCTTTTTTAAACAGTAATAAGATATTTTATTTACGAGAAAGAGGTAATCTGTGAAACCATACAATATAACCTTCAAATAAATGGAAGAAATCTTATGAAAGCCCAAGAAAAGCATAAAAGAAAATCTACAATATCTCTTACAGACAACTAAACTTGTTGTATACAAGGTGATAAAAGGAAAATCAAGAATTCTTTTCCTTTGTTGCCGATACTGAAAGGATAAAAATGCGGATAATGGGAATTAAACATTTTTGTAAAAAGGAATATTGTTAAAAGATTATATTGACAGAATTAACTGCATAAGGCTTAGAGTTTTGACCAGTAAATTATGGCCTCTTATAAAATTATTACGGCATACCGGTTTTTGAGTGAAAACTGAAAGCAGAAGTAAACGTGTGTAAAAGTTTTTTGTATTTACAATAATTCAAATTCGCTTCGATCTAATAAGGTTATTAGCGAAACAGTAACAGTTAATTACACTTTGCTTAGTGAATTAAAGGCTTTTAAAAACAAAAGTAGATTATCTATAGTGTTTTTTTAATTTAAAATGTCTTTAACATTCTTTGGTAAATGGTAATTAATTCTGTGACGGTTGAACTTTTCACACTTTTCCACTAGCACATGTTTTACTGTAAGGCACTTATCACAATATGATATTGATATATTGATATCTGGTCCTCATAAGGCACCTAACTCTCACTTATGGCTCCACGTGCCACACCCCGGGCAACTGCATTGGTCTGCAGGCTAAACTAAGTGAGGGTAACCAGATATGGTGAAAATTTACCGAAAGATTACCGGTATAAGTAATCTCCCAGTTGTTGGCCAACAGCTGAGGGTGGATGAGCTGACAGGTGGTAGGGCAACTCATTGCCCTGAGGCTGAGAAATCGACCTCAAAGGCGGAAGAGCTAATATATTAGTCAACGGCATTGGGATGTAGCAGGCAACGAGAAACCACTACAGTAAAGATCCAATGGATATCTCTAGTATAGTTATCATGGCATGATAAATAATCAACAAAATCTTACTGATCATGGAGATCGGAGGCCAAGATCCGGCAAGAAAAGTGACAAGGCTTTTCGGGTCGTCAACCAGCGAAAACCTTGTCAAAATATAAATATTACCAATGAAATAATGAAAATTGGAACATGGAACGCTACCAGCATGTATGAGCCAGGAAAAACACACAACGTTATTCAAGAAATGCAAAGAATGAATATTAGCATTTTGGGTATAAGCGAAACCCGATGGTCGGGAAATGGATGCTGTCATATTAAAGATCACATAATCTACTACTCCGGTAACCAAGATCCCCAACATCGTAATGGAGTGGGTATAATGTTAAAAAAGTCTCTATCTCGTCATGTCCTGAACTTCCTACCTTTGTCCGATCGTGTTATGATGTTACAAATAAATACAAACATCACAAAAATGAATATAATACAAGTATACGCACCAACAGCGGACAAAGAAGAACATGAAATAGAAACATTTTATGAACAAATTGACTCGGCATTGAAACTGACCAAAAAAAGGGACATCACAATAATAATGGGTGATTTGAATGCTAAAGTTGGGAAAGGAAGGACAGATGATTTGGTAGGAAATTTTGGATTAGGGAATAGGAACGAGTCTGGTGAAAGACTGGTACAATTTTGCCAGGAAAACAGAATGGTAATTACAAATACCTTTTTCGAACTACCCAAAAGACGTTTATACACATGGAGATCTCCACAAGACACAGAACATCACATAGTGAGAAACCAAATAGACTATCTACTAATCAATGAAAGATACAGAAACAGCATAATGTCAATTAAAACATACCCTGGTGCAGATATATCATCTAATCACAATCCACTAGTTGCAAGAATGAAAATAAAACTAAAGAAAATTAATAGCACAACCCCCAAAAAAGCAGTTGATATCAACAAATTACGAAAACCAGAAGTAAGAGAACAGATGATACAAGAAATTGATGAAGCAGTAACAAAGATACAACCCATAAAAGACAACACAAAAGTTAACATCAATGAGAATTGGACAGACATTAAAACAGCGTTAATGAAACCAAGCATAAGTCACCTCCATAAAAGTAAAGAATATAAAAAAGAATGGATGACAGATGAGATACTGAACTTAATGGATGAAAGAAGAAAACAGAAAAACAAAAAGAACCAGAAGTATAAAGAGATACAAAAAGAAATTCGTCTAAAAATACGCACAGCTAAAGAAAACTGGTACGGGGAAAAATGCGAAGAAATCGAACAACTACAAAATAAACACGACAGCTTTAATGCACATCGGAAGATCAAAGAGTTGACGAGGAGACAAAGTAACAGACACAACATATTAGTAGACGAGAGTGGAAACATTATTATGGACACAGAAGAAAAATTAAGAGTCTGGAAACAGTATATAGAACAACTGTTTAAAGATCAAAGAGACAATGTAGATAACGAATACATAAACAGTGACACAGGACCAGAAATAACAAGAGATGAAGTGGAATATACGATTAAAGAAATGAGGTCGGGGAAGGCTACAGGCCCAGATGAACTACCAATAGACATAATTAAACTCATCAAAGGCAACAACTTAATAAAGATCGTGGAACTATTTAACAGCATTTACAAATCTGGTATCATACCTAATGAATGGCTAGTAACAACAATAATAGCCATACCCAAAAAGTCTAATGCGAGACAATGCTCGGAACATCGCACCATCAGTCTCATGTGTCATATATTAAAGGTCTTCTTAAAAATCATTCATCGGAGAATATATAAAAAATTGGAAGTTGACATCGGACCCTCTCAATTTGGCTTTAGAGACGGACTAGGAACTAGAGAGGCACTGTTTGCTTTTAATGTTCTAACACAACGTTGCTTAGACGTAAATCAGGACATATTTGTGTGTTTCCTAGACTATAACAAAGCATTTGATACAGTAAAACATAGGCCACTGATGCAAATACTGGAAAATAAAAATATTGATACAAGGGACATGCGTGTGATAAGGAATCTATACTACAAACAAGAAGCTACAGTACGAATTAACAGCTCGATATCAGATAGAATACAGATCAAAAGAGGTGTTCGGCAGGGCTGTGTGTTGTCTCCAACCTTGTTCAATGTCTACGCGGAAGAAGTTATTAAAAAAGCTCTTATGAACGAAAAAGCCGGAATAAAGATCAACGGTCACCCCATTTGCAATATCCGATATGCTGATGATACCGCGCTCATAGCAGAAAATATTGAAGACCTACAGAGATTACTAAACAAAGTGGTAGAAGCAAGTGAAGAATTTGGTCTGTCACTGAATACAAAGAAGACCAAATTCATGATAATTACAAAGAAACGTATCAATAATATCAACTTACATGTAGGACAGAATCTCATTGAACGAGTACAAAATTACAATTACCTCGGAACAAATATTAACGAGTCAAACGAATACACCAGAGAAATAAGAATAAGAATAGAGAAAGCCCGCAGTGCCTTTAACAATATGAAACAAATGTTGTGTAGCCGTAACCTAAGCCTAAAGCTGAAAATACGAATGCTTAAATGTTATGTTTTCTCGGTCCTGTTGTATGGGGTGGAGGCGTGGACACTAAATAAGCAATGTATGGGTAAGCTGGAGGCATTTGAGATGTGGGCGTACCGAAGAATGTTAAAAATCTCCTGGAAGGATAAGATAACTAACCAAGTTGTATTAGACAGGATGAACAAACAAAAGGAGGTCGTATTGAGTGTTAAAATGAGGAAACTACAATACCTGGGACATATTACACGTGGGAATAAATATCAACTGTTACAACTAATTATGCAAGGAAAGATTGAAGGTAGGCGCAGCATAGGTAGGAGAAGAATGTCGTGGTTGAGAAACCTCAGGGAGTGGTTTGCTTGCACTTCCATACAATTGTTCCGAGCGGCAGCCTCCAGGGTCAAAATTGCCATGATGATAGCCAACCTTCGTAGCGGAGATGGCACGTGAAGAAGAAGACTTATCACAAATTAAGCGTTCTTCTTTAAAAAAAAATGTTTATAAGAAAACTGATTATGTCCAGGTCGTAAACGGGAAATAATTACTTGCCTGCGTCTGGATACCTCGGGTGGTTGCCATGGTCCAATCTTACTTTTTATCTCCTGAATTTCTCCTGAAAATGATATGAATTTTCATTTATTGTTTCAGTTCTCGAACAGGTACTTACAGTAGCTTTTATGATCCATAATTACAGATTAACTTGTTTGGCATTGTCCCAATTAATATTTTGTTCCTCTATTTGCATTGTAGTATCTCTTCCCAAATTGCATATAGATCTCGTATTAATAGAATGGAATAGAATAAAATATTCTTTATTAATCCAATGATATCACGTTGTAATATAGGACAAGTCATATAGTTATGACTATTAAACATAATCAACAAAAAAATATAGATTACTATAAAAAAGATATGCAATATAGAGCGTCTCTGAAGGCGCGTTTTCACGGGTCGATCTGGATTGAACGATTTAGATCGATTATTAAATCGAAAGCAAATTGAATATGTAAACCATAAATCGACTTGGCCGTTCGGCGGAGTGAGTCGATTCGACGGAAGTAGAAAGACTGTCTACTTTTGATAGGCGATTGTCGCCGAATCGATGTCGAACGACTGGAATCGAATGTGTAAACACCTCCTCAAACAGAAACACAACGTGCCGAAAGCTGAATAGAGTATCAGTTGTTGTTTTTATGCGACAAGTGTAATTTGAAAAATGACTGAAATTGGTCAGATGCAGACATGGCAAGATGGTTGAATGCTTATCAAAACTAGGATATATTATGGAATCCACAAACCGAGCTTTATCGAAATCTACAAGCGAGGCGAGCAGCATTGCAAGCAATTTTACAACATATGAATAAACCCAAAATGTCTGAAAATGACTTGAAAAATAAAATCAAAAATATTAGAACACCATACAATCGTGAATTAAGCAAAGTATTGAAATCACTAAAGAGTGGTTCTGGACCTGACGACTTATATGTACCGGTTCTTTTTTTTTATTTTGAAACAACATGCATTTTGTTGTACTAGTCCAAAAAAAGTAGGCAAAAATAGCGATATTGAACATTTTGGTACCCGATACAAGGCTTTGAGTGACATAGCTGTCTCTAGTAGCTGTAAATCGAAGAGCTATTTGCAATTTCAGCATTGTCGGTAATGCTTAACGCATATTTGTATCGTTTTTTTTTTATTTTCCCAGCAGTTTTTTCTAAAAGTTCTTTAAAATGTGCACTATCTATTCTTAGATGATTTCTATAAGCCTCTGGATCTTCCACAACTATTTCTTGAAGCAGGCTTTGTGATGCACCATGAGTATTTCGTCTTAAAATCCATGGTCGGGTCCACCACTTTCGTTTATTTTTTCTTTTGTTTGATTTGGCGATTTCTTCTCGAATTGCATAACAAATTAATCGCACACCTACATTAAGAATTTCACGTGACGCCATTTTGTACTACAATTAATTCAACATTCATCGACTGTCGTGTAAACCTTTTTGCTTTCGGCACAGATCGAATTATGGTCGAACGATCCAAATCGTTCAACTCAGATCGACCCATGAAAACGGGCGTTTAGGTTTTAAACGCAAAATTGGATCAAGCATGATTTTAATTTATTTTTAAATTTTTGAATATTATTTTTATTTCTCATATTAAGTGCCAAACAATTGTAAAATTTAGATCTTGCAAACTCAGGACTAGTTTCATCATGTGTTTACACATGCTTATCAACCTCCCGTGTCTTGTCGGGTAATTATGAAAGTAGGAGTTGAGGTAAAATTTTGAAAGGTAGTTTTGACGTAAATAATACACTTATAAATATATAAAGCATGGAAAGTCAACAGTCTGTGTTCTATAAAATATTTACGACGTGATTGTCTATTATCAATATTGAATGTCAATTTAAGAATTCTCTTTTAAATTATAAAAACTCTAGAAGAGTTCCTAGACTTTCCGCACAAGAAAACATTATAGGCCATATATGAATACATTAATGCATAGTACACACTTATCAATTGATTGGTATTAAATAGAGTTTTCAATTGAAGGATCACATAGTAACCCTTATTCATTGTTTTGCAGACTTTAGTAACATTTTCATCCCATCTCATATTACTTTCTAGAATGCTACCAAAAAATAATGTTGTATCACTAAAAGGTATTTCCTCAGAACTAACTTTGATTTTATAATCATGGGATGGCTTACAGCGCGAGTAGAACTGCATACACATAGTTTTTTTGCATTTGCCATTAAAGAGTTCCTTTTACATCAGGTTGTAAAATCCTGTGCTACCAAATTCATTTTTGATATGAGTTCGACTTCAGTTGACGCGTTAACTAGAATTGTTGAATCATCTGTATAGAGAACTGTATGATCTGCAGTTAAAAAATTTATCTAATTATTGACATATAAAAGAAATATTAAGGGTCCCAATACAGAGCCTTGTGGTACACCTTAATCAAGATTAAAAACAGATGACTTCTTATTATTGACTTTTACTAGGAATTTACGATGTTGTAAGTATGACCTTAACCAGTTTAAGAAATGAACCCGAAAACCAAGGGCTTCTAATTTATGCAGTATAATTTAAATATCAATAAAGGCAAAAACCTTTTAAAGGCTAAAAGTTAAGTCAAAAAGAGTACATACCTTTTTCGATCCAAAGTAGCGTGGATATAATTAAATAATGAAATAGAAGCACTCTCTGTAGATTTATTAGGAAGAAATTCATGCTCCCATTTATTTCTTCTTCTTCAAGTGCCATCTTCGTTCCGAAGGTTGGAGATCATCAGGGCTATACGTATTTTCGAAACTGCTGACCGATACAATTCGTTGATGCTACAGCTATATCATTCCCGTAAATTCTTTAGCCATTTATTTATGATATTTATTTATCATATTTATTCAGAAAATTTAACATTTTATTGTAAATACACTTTTCGATAATCTTAGAAAGTACACTTGTTACATATATTTATGTTACAATATTTGTTATATATATTATTATATATATATATATATTATATATATATTGAATAGAATAGGTGATATTATACATCCTTGTCGAACTCCAGATTTTAATTTGAAGTTTTTCGAAACCATATTATTAACTCTTACATTAGCAGTATTATTTAAATACGGATTTTGTAATAAATAGGTTAGATATTCTGGCATACCCATTTCTCTAAGTATATGCCACATTTTATTCCATTTCACGACATCGAATGCCTTGGAATAGTCAACAAAGCATAAATATGATTCTATGTTAAACTCTCCAGATTTTTCGATAATTTGACGAATATTAAGAATATGTTCTCTCGTTCCTTTACCTAGAAAGAATCCGCATTGTCTTGGGGAATTTGTGGTAAGAGAATTTATTTTAGTTTTTCATTGATAATGATTAGAAATACTTTGTTCGCGTGTGATCAATGCTACTGTACGGTAATTATTGCAATCTGTCGGTGAACCTTTTTTATATATGGGAAAAACGTGAATTTACCCAGTCATTTGGCCACTTTCCGGTATTCCAGATCTCATTGCAAATTCTATGCATTACTTCCGTCGCTAATTCTTCCATTTCTTTGACTGTTTCAGCTGTTATTTCATCTTATCCTTCTGCTTTTCTGAATTTTAGCTTTTTAATTGCCGCCTCAATTTCTGATTTCAATATTTGTGGTTCTTTTTCATAACTCCCTGTATTATTGTCTGGGTCGTTGTTAGAGAATAGTATCATGCAATAAAGTTTCCACGCCTCTGCGATACCGTCTTTATTTGTTATGTCATTTCCACTATTATCTTTTTTCCACTATTATTTCCACCATTATCTCAAGTTTTTAGCGAGAATTCTCTCGCTAAAAACTTGACTTTTAAGAATAGTTCTCTAGATTCTTGGTATTTGGCATGTTCCTCTAGTTGTACACATTTTTTAGTCACTTGTACACAAGTGTTTTATAGTCGTATTTATGGTGCACATCTATATTTCTTTTTGTTTTGAATTTGATGTGCTATTTCTAAGTTTTCGTCTTCCTACTAAAATATTGATAGTCTCTTCAGTCATCCAATGTGTTTTCCTAGCTATTTTGTCTTTGGAATTAGTATTGTTGATGCCGTCAGTGATCCATTTTTTTCTGTATCTCCACGTTTTGTCAGGGTCTTCGGTAGTCACTGGTAGGTCAGCTTCTGCTAATGCTTCTAAACTTTTCCGGGTGTTTTGGAATCAATTTTTGTCTTTTATTTGTGATTGTTCTACTGTGTAACTTAATGCGAAATTCAGCTTGTAACATTTTGTTGTCGGAACCACAGTCTGCAGCTGGTTATGTCTTGACGTTGATTATGGAACTCTTTCATCGTTTAGACCATGCTGATAATCTCCGCGGATGATGTTTAAACATTATGTTTACTATACTAACATCCATATCGATGGCAAATTGAAGGAGCCGTTCACCTCGTTCATTTCACTAATGAACCTGTTGCAGAAATAAAAAACAATATCATAAGTGTATTGGAACTGAACAACTCATAGTGTGCCGGTTGTCATGGACAACGAATGACATTAACAAAAAAATAATTAAGAACGAGAACAGTCAAAAATATATTATCATTACTATCAATCAATTTATATCATTATTTTCAACCAGTTTAAAATCAGTTATCAATATCAAATAAATTTATCACTAAAAATACTTTGTATGCTTTAATACAAAACATTTTGGCGACCGTGACAGGACATACCTACACAGCAGAATTTCCAAGTAATATCAGCAGAACCGAGGACAACACCTGGCATCCATTCCATTTAGAACCGGCTCATGGGCATTGGCGAAGGTTTGGCGATTAATTATTGGAGTTGGAGCACATAGTTTGGAACATATATCTAGAAAAACAGGCATCTTCTATCCAAGTACTTATCTATCCTTTTATACACCTTTCATGCTTTATTTGTGTTGTTATTAACAGTAGAATTTACAATAATTTATTACAATGACAGAGGAACACATATTAAAGTCAAAGAACCAGGTTTAAAAGGTCAATTAACTAGATTTTATAATTTTGTAAACGATTTAGATATAAATGAAATACCAGATCAGTTAGCGGTTAGATTAACATCAGCAAAAAATTTATTATCAGAATTCAATTCAGTATTCATTCAATTTTTGGCATTAGATGAAACAAAAAATTTTGAATATGAGATTGAACTGGATGAGTTTGAAAATAAGTACTATCATTGTATATCAAAAGCAGAAAATTTAGTCAAAAATTACGAAATTAGTCAGAAAAACTCAGATGCAAATAATTCAATAAAATTTGAAAACTCACAAAATATTAAATTGCCATCTATTGATTTACCTAAATTCAATGGGAACTCTGAAAAATGGCTCGAGTTTTATGATACATTTAGTAGTTTAATAGGTAATGATCCCAATTTAAACAACATTAAAAAGTTTTTCTATCTTAAATCATGTCTAACAGATAATGCAGCCTCAGTTATTTCTTCTTTGGAAGTCACAAATGATAATTACAATATTGCTTGGTCAATTTGAACAGATCGTTTTCAAAATGACAAACTAATTGTACATTCTCATGTTCGTGCTTTATTTGATTTACCAGTCATGCAAAGAGAATCATCTACTCAACTCAGGAAAATAATTGATGAAGTTAATAAAAATTTAAGGGTTTTAGAATCATTTAAACAACCTGTACATGAGTGGTCAACAGTTTTAATATATCTGCTAACTTCTAAACTTGACCACGACACTAAACGCCAATGGAAATCAGATAATGTAAACAAAAGAACACTTCCATCTCTTACAGAATTTCTAAACTTCTTAACTCAACGCTCACGTCTTCTAGAAACTCTCTATGCAAACAATGACAATCGGACACATGTCCCACATCAGAAACATATTGCCCAACCACATATCAAAAACAAATCACAATCATTTTTAAATCAGAACAATGCTAATTTTAAATGTTTTTATTGTAAAGAAGCACACTTAATTTTCTATTGCAACAAATTTCTACAATTACCAGTAAAACAGAGAAATGTTGAAATACGGAAATTAAAATTATGCACAAACTGTTTAAGAAACAATCACTCTCTTGAGAAGTGTATATCATCCAGAAGTTGCAAGTTTTGTAACAAAAGGCATAATTCTCTCTTGCATTACTCAAACAATTCCGAAGTTCAACTAGATCAGCAACGAAACCTCAGCAACATGAATCTGGGGCAAGAATCAGAATCATTTGGAAATTCAATTAATGAACATAACCATTTAAATACAGTTCAGAATAATTCAACACAACCATCAACATCAGTAGTTCTAAGTTCCAGCAACAATCAGCAATCAGAAGTTTTACTAGCAACAGCACTTATACATATTCTTGATCATTCAGGTAACAAATTTGAGGCAAGAGCATTACTTGATTCAGGCTCACAATCAAATTTTATCACAGCAGAGTTTTGTAAAAAATTAAAACTTAATAAAGCATGTATAAACATACCAGTTTCAGGTATAAATGAACGGGTAACCCATATAAACCATTCAGTAACTACAAATATCAAATCTAGAGTTAACTCATATCAAATTAAAAGTTCTTTCTTAGTTATAGATAAAATTACAGAAACATTGCCTACAGTAAAGTTTAACATGAATGAATTTACTATACCAGAAAATATAACTTTAGCAGATGAAACATTTTATAAGCCAGGGAAAATAGATATTTTATTGGGCGCCTCTGTATTCTATGATTTATTATGTATTGGTCAAATTCGAATTAACAGGTTTTTACCAATTTTGCAAAAAACAAAATTAGGTTGGGTTATTACTGGAAATGTTCCTTTTCACTTCAACAAACCAACCACTGTCTGTAATTTTACAGTTAACAGCATCCATGATCAGATTAAACAATTTTGGGAAATAGAAAATGTTGATAACTTCAAATGTCTAACTAAAGAAGAAGAATCATGTGAGCAGGAATATCAGACATATTTCAGCAGAAATCAAGAAGGAAAAATTGTTGTCCCACTCTTAACAAATGATAACATACAGAACCTAGGAGAATCATTTCAACAGCACTCGACGATTTTCTAATTTAGAAAGAAAATTCAACAAGAACCCCGAATACAAAAGAATATATACAGACTTTATCAATGAATATGAGAAGTTGGGACACATGTCACTTGTAACTGAAGATGATTTAAAGTGTCATTCATATTATCTACCACATCATGGAGTTCTAAAATCAGAAAGTACTACTACTAAATTAAGGGTGGTTTTTGATGGATCAGCAAAAACATCAACAGGTTTATCATTAAATGATTGTTTAAAGGTTGGACCAACCATACAACCCGATCTTCTATCTATCTTAATAAGATTCAGATTTTTTAATATAGTACTGGCATCAGACATTGAGAAGATGTACAGGCAAATCTTAATAAGTGAAAACTACCAGAATTATCAAAGAATTTTATGGCGAACAAATTCCTCAGAAGATTTACAACATTTCAAACTTAAAACAGTAACTTATGGAACAGCAAGTGCACCATTTTTAGCAATAAGGAGTATAACCTAAGTAGCCAATGAAGTTGAAGAATCAGATCCCGATGAAACTATAGCAATCAGAAAGGGATTCTACGTAGATGATTTGTTGTATGGATGTGAAACTGTAGAAAATGCAAAAGAGTTGAGGAATAAATTACAAAAAATTCTCAACAAATCAAATTTTATGTTAAGAAAATGGATATCTAATAACAAAAATATATTTTCACTAGGAGAACAGGATCAAGAAAGTGTAGAATATTTTATTTCAATCAAAGAGGAAAATAAAATTTTGGGAATAACTTGGCAATCAAGTCAAGATAAGTTATTATTTAAAATTAAATGTAAGGACAATTCAAAAATTACCAAAAGATCAATTTTATCAACAATATCCCAAATGTTTGATCCTCTAGGTTTAGTTGGACCTTATGTCATTCAAGCGAAGATAATCTTACAAAAGTTGTGGAAACTTAATTTAAAATGGGATGAATCACTTCCTGCTGAACTTCATACTTGCTATGTAGAATTTATTAATCAGTTACCACAATTAAATCAAATCAGTATTCCACGACACGTTATATTATGTCAAAAATCTTATACAGAGTTGCATGGATTTTGCGATGCATCAGAAGTAGCTTATGGAGCATGTTTATATGTTCTTAATCAATATCACGATCAGAAACAAAGCCAGTTACTTATTGCAAAGAGCAGAGTATCACCATTAAAGGTATTAACAATTCCAAAACTTGAGCTATGTGCCGCAACAATTTTAACAGATTTAGTAAACAAGGTAAAGGATTGTTCAGACATTTATTTTGCTAAAACTATGTTTTGGACAGATTCGACTATAGTCCTACAGTGGATAAACAGCGAATCTCACGTTTGGAAACCTTTCGTATCAAACAGAATTGCTCACATTCATGAATACAGCAAGACAAATGAGTGGAGACATGTTCCTTCGAAGGAAAATCCAGCAGATCTTATTTCAAGAGGAGTCGATTCCAAGACGTTATCAAATTCTTCCTTGTGGTGGAATGGACCTTCATGGTTATCAGAAAGTGGAGGGAACTGGCCCACACCAGAATTTAAATCAGTACAAATTTTGCCAGCAAAAAGACCTAAATACAAGTTATCAGCTCATGTTAAACAACAGGAACCATTTCGTCTAATTCAAAAATATTCTTCAGTCTCTAAGTTACAGAGAATAGTAGCATTACTTTTAAGATTTAAACATAATTGTCTCAATAAATCAAATCAACATTACGGCCAAATTTCTTTAGCAGAACTTGAAATTAGCTTAAATATTATTATAAGAATCGTACAGAATGAATGTTTCCAATCAAAAATTTCACAGATTATAAAAACTAATACAGTTAGCAAAAATAGCAATCTTATTTCACTTAATCCCATTCTTAAAGATGGTATTCTTAGAGTTGGTGGTAGGATTAAAAATGCAGAATTTTTAAATTTTTCTCAGAAGCATCCGATAGTTTTACCATCAGATCATCACTTTACAACATGTATCATTAGAGATGAACATTATAAAAATTTGCATGCTGGTCCACAGCTATTATTATCAACATTGAGAACTAGATTTTGGATATTATCAGGTTTAATTACAGTAAAACGAATTTTAAGGAAATGCATTGTATGTTTTAAAAATAAGCCAAGTTCAATCAATCAGCTAATGGGTGACTTACCAGAAAATCGTATTACTCCTTCTAGAGCATTTTTACATACAGGTTTAGATTATTGTGGACCAGCAATAATATTTCAGTTATTTCAGTTAAAGCTAATAAATTACGAAATTCAAAAGTCATTCATACCTATGTTTGCATGTTTGTTTGTTTTAGCACAAAGGCTACGCATTTAGAACTTGTGTCAGATTTAACAACAGAAAGTTTTTTAAATTGCTCGTAGAGGTAAGCCATTAACTATTTCATCAGATAATGCCACAACCTTTGTTGGGGCTAATAATCAACTGAGAGCAATGTATGATTTTATAGAGACTTCCAAAAATGAAATTAACAATTTTTTGACAATAGAATCAATAAAATGGCAATTTATTCCCGCTGGATCTCCACATTATGGAGGAATTTGGGAGGCAGCAGTCAAATCATTTAAATATCATCTCAAAAGAATTATTGGCAATCATATATTTTCATTAGATAATTTTGGAACTTTGACAACACAAATTGAAGCATGTCTTAATTCCAGACCTATAACTCCTTTATCTTCAAACTCAACAGATCTTCAAGCTTTGACCCCAGGTCACTTCCTAATATTTTCACCATTAACATCCTTTCCTGAGCCAAATCTTCAAAATTCTTCAAACCTAAACACATTTCAACATATGACTCAAGTGTTACAACATTTTTGGGCAAGATGGTCAACCGAATATCTAACTCAACTTCAGTCGAGATCCAAATGGAGAACTATTAATCAACGTGAAGTGAAGGTGGATCAACTAGTGTGTCTTAAAGAAGACAATTTACCTCCTCTACAGTGGAAACTAGGACGCATATCCATGGTACATCAAGGCAGAGACAACAAAATACGCGTTGTGACAGTAAAAACAAACACTGGTGAAGTGACAAGAGCACTCTCACGTGTGTGCATATTACCAATAGACATTTAATGTTAGTTTATGCATATTGAACAATTGTATGCTTTACTTTTATCATTTCTTTTTAATTTCTTGTTTGTTTATTGAAATAACCAGGGTATTTCAAGGCTGGCGGTATGTTGCAGAAATAAAAAACAATATCATAAGTGTATTGGAACTGAACAACTCATAGTGTGCCGGTTGTCATGGACAACGAATGACATTAACAAAAAATAATTAAGAACAAGAACAGTCAAAAATATATTATCATTACTATCAATCAATTTATATCATTATTTTCAACCAGTTTAAAATCAGTTATCAATATCAAATAAATTTATCACTAAAAATACTTTGTATGCTTTAATACAAAACAGAACCTAAGCCATGCTTACCTATCGGTCCTTTTAAATGGTCATCTATTTTATTTTTTCCTATTTTCGCATTCCAATCAGCGTACAGTTGTTCTGTACGCTCCAAGGATAATTCTTGGGAGGTGTTATATAACATATCTACAGCATTTACTGTTAATGTACTGGCAGATGCATATGCAACACATATGTAATCAATTTTGGAACGAATAAGGATATGTATAATATGAGTAGTGTTTTACCATCGGCACCTCAAGTTTTCTGAGCTCAGTACTTAAAAAAATTAAGGCCATTTTGACATGAAAGAACCAACTACTGGATATGACTTTTCCAATTTACTGTTGATCAAAAATTATTCTCATATCATTAAAACTTAGTAAATACTGTATACTAATTGGAAAACATACTTGTTCTTGTTGTAGACTCCAATATAATTGTTCTATATATCTCTCGTTAATTTGCATTCCAGGAAAATATGATTAAAATTTCTAATAGGAACATTATTACACAAGCAAACTGGTGAATTCACTATTCCTAATTTATGCAGATGTGTCGTATATTTTCCGTGTCGAATTTTAAATCTCACAATAGTAGAAATATACCTCTGCGGTAAGTTATAAACTTCTGGACAAAATTAACATACCACTCATATTTTTCTCAATAATCTTTATTTATTGATAATTTACGGTACGACAAGTTGCCTATGGACTTTGTTTGGCAGTGACAGTTGTTATATAAGCTAATAATATTGTTGTTTTAACAATAATTTGTATTAAACTTCGTTTTAGACTAAAAGTGTGTTAAACTGTTTATAAAAAGTGCCGATTAAAGCAAAGTGCTTGTGAGAAATAAGCTTTATCATTGTTTAAATAGGACTAGTTAGCCAACGCAATGTATAAATTTGTTTGATTCTAATTGAGACAGTCACTAGATGTCACCACTCTTTCTGTCTCAATAGATTTTAATGTACCATTGTTTGTTTGATATACGTTATAATAGATGGTGCTATGTGAAAAAGTTAAAGACTAAACTAAACGTCCATTTTTGATCCCATGAATTAAATTCGCCAGCGTTGCAATATTTCACTGACAATAGTAACAGGTTTATTTACAAATAAAAATGTTACAAAAAACAGACCATGAATCACTTAAGGTATTCATTTAAAATATAATTATTACTATCAACAAGTAAATATCGTGTCAACTAAAATAGTACACAAACATACTTTGGCTTCTAAATCTTCATACATCTAAATGAGTTTAAAGAATTTAAATATTTTATTTTATTTGGAAGTGTATTTAAAAAATTTGGTCCGAGGTAAGTAAAACATTTTAATCCTATACATTTAAAACATAAAAAAACATTTTTATGAGAAATGAACAAAATTATGTATTTAGAAATAAATTTTATCGGATAACACATACATTCGATAATATTTGAAAGAAAGTGATTTTAAATTAAAATAATGTTACTTCCATAATAAATAAATAGTTTTTTACAGATGACTGGAAATATTTGTTATTACAAATGTGCTTTATCACCATACAAAATTCATGAACTGAGAATCTTCAGATTTCCGACAAAAAATCCTTCGGCTTGTCAAACTTGAATATTACACTCTGGTAAGTAAACATAAACTTTTTTATATTCTTGTAGTTTACACCGTTTCCGTTACGTAATTAACTTAAAAAAATGTTTATTTTTTTTTTCATTCATCATTTTTATTATCGCCACAGTGCATGCATCATATTCGAGATGCATTAATTTGAATTTTACGTTTTCGTTGGTATTATAATTATGATATAATAAACTTCGGAAAAACAAATTAGTGAATAAATATCACTATTATTATTATTGTATTGAAAAGTAGAAATAAGTTCATCTTTATCGGAGAACTAATTTATACACCAGTCCATCTGGGAAAAAATCATTGATTTCACGTGGAAATCTTATACAGATATTTGAAGGTTCTAAAATATATATAAGGGTTAGTTAATGATAAATATGTGAAGACATACAGGTGATTTTGGTTTGTTTTTGTTTAAACAATTTTAAAAAGTGAGAGGTCATTCTTTTGCCTATAAAACGTTTTTTATTCAGTTTAGAGAAAAATAGTTGAAATAAAAATTGTAGATGTTAAAAAGTTCTTCCATTTGCGAGTTTCTGTTAAAATACATAAAGAATTCACCAAAATAGTTGCAAAAACCTTTGATTTTGCAGAAATTTATAAATTTTAATAACTTTGTTTTTGCATAATGGTATGTAATGTAACTAATAAAAAAGTAACGATTTGTTTATCATGGAAAGCGATTATTTAAACAACTCTTTGTTGAGCTACTCCAGTTTCAAGAAAATTAATGTTTTACGTGCCACAGAAGCCAAGATATTGCAAATTTTGCAAGCGGGCTTCATTTTAAAAAAGGTTCAAATCGAAAAAAAAAAAATAACCGAGCTCAGATGGGTCTCCATTCTATTTTTTCGAAGCGGTATTTTACCAATACCGTCATTTTAACGGGTTATAAATTTTTACTTCTTTACTGCATATGCCATCTGTAAGTTGGATCGTACAATTCAGATCTACATTTAGGGTCCCTTCAATTTTCAGCTCTTACTGTTAATAGACAATGGAATTATTATTTTAAGAATAAAATGCTATGGTTTTAAATATAGAATGCTCTCTTGGCTTGTAATGGACATAGAATATTCTGTTTTTTAGAAAGTGTGTTTTTCACCAGTTTTTCATTAAGCTTCTATATAAGTTTGTGGCATAAACGATATCAAAGTTATTAAATTTGTTAATAAACAAATTAAATAACCTATAAAGTATTTGCTCTATCTGATTAATATTTAGCGCACTTTAATAACCTATTAATTTCCGTAATTTCAAGGAGCTATGTTACATGTCTTTGCGCAAAAAAGAGTTATTATAATTTATAAATAACTGCAAGAATAAGGTTTTTTTGCAACTATTTCGGTTAATGGTTTCATGTATTTTAATTTGGATACTCTCAAAAATTACATAAGTTTTTATTATCTACAACCAGAGAACTACGAACGCAGTGTTCGTATTTCTCTGCTACAACTCTAAAAAAGCTGAAAAAAATCTTAAACAGATATTTAAAGTCTGTAGAAGGTAGATGAGGGGTAGCTGATGACAATTATGTGAAGACTTTAGTTAATTTTGCTTTGCTTTTTTTAGTAAACAATCGTTTCTTATATATGTTAGAGATATATGGTTAAAATAAAAGTTATAGATTATAAAATGTTCTCTAATATTGAGATTTTTATAATTAAAATACATAAAGAATTGACCAAGATAATTTAAAAATCCTTATTTTTAAAGTATAATTTATAAATGTTAGTAACTTTCTTTTTTGCATAACGATATGTAATACAACTATTTAAAATTATGGGAGTTGGATTTTTAAAGTGTGCTAAATGTCATACAGAACGATTATACAGTTTATGAGTTATTCAATTTGTTTATCCCGGATACCGAATTATGGTTTTTAGGTCGTTTGGTATAGAAAACTCAATATAAGTCGGTTTGAAGAATAACAAATTTTTAGCATATAAAAATTTCTAATAACTTTGACATTTTTATGTCATACACTTGTATGTAGGCTCAATATAAAGCTAATAAAAAAAACATTTAAAAAAACTAAAACCTTCTATGGCCCAGAGGAAATCAAATAGAATTTTTCTTTCTTGTATAAGAAATTGCTAATATTTTCATTGTTTATTAACATTAAGAGCTGAAACTTGAATACATTGTAGAAGAATATCTAACTCTCATAATTCGATTTATAAATGGCATACACAGTGAAGAAGTAAATTAGTTTTAAAACATTAATGGTACTCGTAAAATATCGCTACAGAAAAATGCAAGGGAGATTTGTCCGCTGCAATATCTCAGCTTGTTTCTTGTTATTGGTTACGAAAAGTTCTGTTTTTTTATTGTGCTTTAACACCAGCTTTTCATTGCGCCTACGTACAGCCGTATGACATAAAAATATCAAAAGGAGTATAAATGTTTAGAAGCTAAAAAGTCAGCACTTTTTCAACCTGTTTTTTTATAATAACTTTAATAAAATGTTGATGTTTATAAATAAAGCTTTAAAGAATCGATTCAAAAAACGTCAAATAACTGTCAAAGGTTAAACACCCTTTTTAAAGTTTCAAGTCTCAAGAAATAGGTGAGATCCTTTTTTTCTTTCTTTCCAGTTTGGAAGAGGGTCAATTAGGTACTCACATTTAGGTATTGTGTTACTTTCTAGGTAAACAGCACTACACATCATGCACAGCAATTCAATATTTTCATTTACACAAAACAACTCCAATTCCAACCCAAAATCATATGTCCTTGCCGCAGTCTCTAGGCCTCCTTCCCGTTCGTTTTCTAAAAGGGAACAATTTATTGTCATGCACTCCATTTTGAATACTGTTTTACTTAAATATATTAAAGAAATTGGTGAAACAGTTTATCCAAAAAAATTTACTTTTCCATTTCGCATTTCGAATAATCGAATCTGCATTTTCGTCACATCTACCGACATCGTTGATCAACTAAAACATACACCTAACGTCATAATTAATTCCACCGTCATCTTTATCTGCAGGATTATTTCTGCCACCAAACGAATCCCTATTTCAAATATATCTCCTTCCATCCCGCATTCACTAATCGAACAGTCCCTAAAAAATATGGAACATCAGATGATCAATAGGCACATATCATGAGTTTTCTTAGGGTAACATTTGTAATCCCTGACAAGGAGGACTTCGAAGTGCAATCTTCTCTGTTAATTACCCATGAAAATACATCCTTTAAAATATTTTTGTTCTCTGACAGACTATAGTGTTTTCTTTGTAAGCTTACGGGTCGTTACATGGAGTCTGATCGCAAAGTCTCCAGTTGACCAGACCACACACTGATTGGAGCTAATGCTCCTCCCTCTTCTTCATTTTCAGCTGAATCTAAGAAGTCCTTAATCCTAAATCCTTAACTTCATCAAAAGAACTTCTATCTTCGGAAATTGAGTACATCTCCTTTAACTACACACCCATCCTGGCTGCCATTATAAATTTATCCATCCCTCGTCATACTAGTTCAAAGCCCATGTTGGCAGTATGACAAAAAAGGACACTTTAATGACAGTGCTCCTGACACTCCTACCATTATCTCTTCGTCCGGTATTCTTGATCTATTAAGTTCTTTTCCTCCTTCGTCATTCTCGATGCCACCCAAATCAGCCAAAAAATGTCCAAATCTAATCTTTGATTGGATTACTGTATCAAACTAATTATATTTCCTCTATGGAAACGATTTACAAAGATAATACGACTAATTTTACACTCAATTTCACGCAACTTATAGCATTTCTTAAGAACTCTTTTGTATGTATCACCCCACTACCAGAAGCTTAAAAATCCAACAACATAGATGGTATTCAAAAGGACTTATTGCAGCTCTACACAGGTAGAAGGAAAATATTACTAGATCCTTTAACCCGTATTTTTTAAACCGTGTCACTAGAATCTTAAAAAAGTAAAACAGCCTACCTCCTACTTACAAGATATATATATATATATATATATATATATATATATATATATATATATATATATATATATATATATGATAAATGCCCTCCTCTGATAAATCTTCTTATGTCAAATCTAATCACACCATACATGATGAATAGAATTTCTCTCTCTCACGCATTTATTCATTTTTTCTGCTCTCTGAATATTTTTACTTTATCTTTTGCACTTTTGTTACTGCTATACAATACTGCGATACATTAGCGGTTACTGCTTGGTGTCCTAACAAACTTACCATATAGATCCCTCCTAACTATACCCTCAATGAAGAAGAGATAGTCGATTTAATATTTCAACTTCCCGTCCCGTTTATTCTTGTTGGTAACTTTAATGCCCATAACAGAATTTGGGGCTCATTCCCTCGCCTGAGAAGTTTTTGATGATCTTCATGATAACAACCACTTTTCTATCATCATATTCAGCTCCTCCAATAAGCAAACAACTACTAGAAGTTTCTGGAACTTTTGATACACTAGATTGGTTAAAATTTAATTCTAAAACCGAAATATTATTATTTTCCTCAGCTTTATTGTTTATTAGATTATAGATATTAACATTATTTCAAATTTGTTTTACGAATACTTACTTACTGCTGCCAAATCACATATCGGCAAAAAAAAACCATCTTTTATACCCACAAAATGGTACTATGGTGGAACTCTGATTGAAATTATACCATCCGTTTATCTAAGATTGCTTTAAGTAAGTATCGGTGAAACAAAACCCAGAGAAATCTTCTAATACACAAACAACTTAAAGCTAAAGCCAAATTCCTTATTAAACAAAGCAAAACATCCTCATGGCAAAATCACACTTCCACCCTAACACACAATGCAAACTCTACTCATTTATAAAAAAAAACTGTTTCACAAATCCAAGGTAATAAAACTAACCTTCATCCTATGAGTTTATTTATCCTTTATTCCTATATCCTAACTATTCCTCCTATCATCTTCAACAACACAGTTATCTTTGAGACCCAATTCATTTTCACACATTCGCTAATTGGTTTGAAGACAGATTCAATAAAAGTAATATGGCTTTCACTCCCAGTTCTTTACGCACTCAATCTTTTTCCACCATCTCGTCAACTCCACACGATGTCACGTTTATAAACGCCACTTTTACCCTAAATAAACTAAAATTTACCTTGTTTTCATGTACAAACTCTGCTGTTGATCCCGATGACATCTCTTATATATTTTTAAAAAATCTCTCTAATACATCTCTCTCCAAACATCTTGAAATATATAACCTTATCTGAAACACACAAACATTTCCAGATGTTTGGCGCAATTCTATAATCATTCCAATTAAAAAACCTGACCAACCCTCTATAACTCCAATATCTTTTCGTCTGATTTCTCTTACTTGTACCACCTGCAAACTTCTTGAAACAATGATCAATAAAATTCTCACTTGGTTCGTTAAACAGTATATTATTCCCGACGCTCAATCCGGCTTCCGACGTAATCGGTCTATTATTGATAACCTTTTTATTTTTTAAACACACATTTTTAAGCAATCTTTAATTAACAAGATGTCGTAGCAACTATATTTAACGTTGAAGGGGCATTTTATTTCATCTCCAGAAAAGCAATCATTGACAAACTCTCCCACTATAATTTAGATGGTAATATTTTCTCATTTGTAAAAAACTATCTAACTGGAAGAATCTTTAAAGTTTTTTCAATGGTAAATTTTTTTATTTTCTTCCTCAAAATTAAGGTGTCCCTTTAGAATCTGCATTAAGTTTAACTCTATTTACCTACCATCAAATTTGTTCAATACGCTGATGACCTAATCATTTACTGCCATGTTAAATCTGTCCCAACCTCATATAAACTTATACAAAGTGCAGTAAATCTACTTCAAAATAGATTTAACGAACTAGGATTATCACTCTCTCAGAGCAAAACCACAGTAATAAAATTTTCCAGAAGGATTTCCACTCTCTTACCCCAAATTTTATTTAACAATTCTCCACTTTCTGTTGTTAATTAATGTAAAATTCTAGGTTTTATGTTTGACTCCAAATTAAATTGAAAGAATAAAATCTCTGAACAAATTGTTTTAAAAGGTTGAACATTAATTAAACCCCTCAGTCATCTTCAATAAGGTGCCGATGAAACTACTTCTAGGTCTAGGCGCTTTTCGCTTTAGTCCTATTGAGAGTATATACCATGAATCTAATGAAGTTTCACCTACCCTAAGACGATAATCTACTCTACTTTCGTATGCTGCATCAACATCCGTAAATCCCTTTAATCCCGGCCATTCCCTAATTGCCGCAATGCCGTCTTCTTCCACCAACAATAACCAACACCTTATCATAAAACCTATACCTCGATTAATTTCTCCACTATTTAAAAATTTTGACCTTCTGACTAGTTCATTTCCTCTACCTTTACTTCCCCTCTGGGCTAAAGATTTCCCTTCAATATATACCTCACTCACCATTTTTAACAAACTTGAATCTTCTAACCTTCTTATAAAGAAAGCATTTTTAGAAATTAGTTCTCTATACAGATACTTCTAAAGCTACCACTGGTATTGGTCGTGCAGTAACCACTAAAAATGAACTTGTAAGATCATCTCGGTTACACTTAACATGCAACGGTTGCACAGGTATTCACTGACCACCTATTAGTTCAAAACATTCTTGACATATACCAAAATCTCTGTACTTACGATGTAACAGTCTCTCTCATATGGCTGCCTTCTTACACCGTAATTACTGGTAATAAAACAGCAGATCATTTTGCCAAAGAAGCTACCAAACATGGGGTGTTTGGTACAGAATTACAAAACAGAACTTAAATTGTTTTTTTTTACTTTATTGTGCAGAAAGTTGGTTATTTTTCAGTTGTGTTAATAATAATATTGTTGTAGGTAATGCTGTATTGGAAAATCTGGAGCTACCCGAGTAAGAAAAATTTCTATGCAGTAAGCATTTTGACCAAAAATATCAAAATGCAAAATATTTACCCGCTACTGCTATACCAAAAAAATATAGTGAGGTAGAAGAGGAAGGTTCGTTAACGACACCACGCGTTTTACATATTCGATAGCAAAACAACCATCAACTAGTGCCAATAATGTTTCGCACAGTGATAATTCTGAACTTGACGATTTTGTTGATGATCTTATAGATATGCCGTTATCACCATTGGTCAAGAAAAAAGATTTCATAATTATCATACACTTTTGTTAAAAGGTCTGACTCAGTGTTTCTCATCTTTATACAGTATTTTTGTGCTAATAGTTGTCTATATAATTCTAATGGGTTTCATTACACTTTGCTAGCATAACGTTTGTTGAAGTTGATACCATTGCAGTTAAAGATATTCTTACGTATCTGTATTGTACACGATCTAATATTTTTAAATTGGTATTGCTAGTTCATACATATATCCAACTCATACATTACTTATTTTAGTTTATGAAAACAACGTTACAATTAATTTCTATAACTATTAATGTAAGCAAGTTTGTTTGGTTTTTTTACCTTGAATTATTATTTTGTTAATATTGTTAATGTGTAGATATTAGAATTTTGATAAGTGTTATATAACTATTAAAATAATGCGAATTTAATTTTTGCAATATCTATCACTTTGTAATTTAAATTAATGTAAGCAGAAATAGAGAAATGGTGTGTATTTTATAAAATACATAAATAAATAAAATAAAGGCTACTATTTATTAAAGTTTTGTTAATTATTATTCCTTTTATCCCAACACATAGATTAATTTGTCCCCAAATATGTGTTGCCCCTTGTTGTGGCATATCGATCTGTTTATTTGTTTCAAAACCATTCCCATAAATTTACTATATTTTCAATCGTCATTTTAAAGATTAAAAGATTGAAAATTAATTTTCTCAAAACATACATAACACCATTGTTTAAAAAGATTTTCTTTTTTAAACAATGATAAAACTTAAGTCTTGACTAAAAAATAAACCTCCGCATAAGTGTTCTAAGACGATAGCAATCGAGTATATTTCAATTAAATATTTAATCCTTTTCTAACAAATCATAACACCAAATTTAATATCTGGTAAACTAATAAAAATTAAAAAAAAAAAGGTAGCATTTACCTACTTCATTTAAATAGATTACTGACCGATTTATATTTAGCAAGTCTCAAAGTATAAAAACAATTTGAAATATTCGCTCGAAATAGTCAAGTTATCTTTCATAAGATGCATACAACGATAATACCAATAAGCATTTTATATATTCTTATAATATAGTCTTATAATATATTCTTTACAATCTGGCATCCGTGTACAGGTTCGCATTAGTTATCAGACATCTGAAAATATAGTCGAGTAGAATCCTGCAAAGAATTAAGTTTCTGTTAATAGTTTTTAAAATGTATGACTAGAGGCCGCCATATGACGGCAGATTAAAAGTCAAACATTTGTTCCATAAGGATTGACTAACTAGTCCTATTTAAACAATGGCTTTATATTGTGATATTTGTCATCACATACATGTTTGAAAGTTCATTTGCATAAAAATCAAATAAAAAATGAACCGCCAAAAAAACTTGTCAATGGAGAAGGCAGTTCGAGCATCGACTCTCCTAGATGGACGATATTCAATGCGATACATTGCAGGTTTGTTAGGAAGCCATCATTCCAGCATCAGTCAGAAGGTGAAGCGATATAATGAAACAAGATTGTACCATCGAAGACCAGGTCAAGGGCGAAAACGTTGCACTAATCAAATTGCTGATCGTTTTTTGAGACAACGTGCTCTCAGAGATAGGAGAGTGACCAGCAATTTGCTAAAACATGAACTAGCAGATGTTCGAAATGTCGCAATATCGTATCGAACAGTTAAAAGACGTTTACATCAAGCAGAATTGAGCACTAAGAAACCGACCAAAAAACTCTTATTTACCAGAGAACACAGGGTTTAGAGATTGAATTTTGCAAGATTGCATCAAAATCGATGACCATCGAGGACAATCGATGATTGGAAACAAATTCTTTTCTCCGATGAGACTAGAGTAAGCCTTAAAGTTTCAGATAGTCTTAAGCGTGTCTGGCAAAGGCTAGGAGAAAGGGTTGCCAGCTGCAATAGCTCTAAAATGTTTTGGAGGGGATTTGAAACTTGTACGGAGTTGGTCCCCATACGTACAAGGTCTATGAATGCCCATTATTACTTAGACAACATTATTGTGGAACATGTAATGCATTTTGCTCCGTTTTCTTGGACCTAATTTTTATTCATACAGGATAACGCTTGTCCTCATGTAGCTCGACAGATTATGGGCTACCTAAATCATGCTGATATTCCATTATTAGAGTGGTCACCTAACAGTCCCGACATGAATCCTATAGAGCATCTATGGGACTATCTTAAAAAAAAAAAGATTCAAAGTCGTAGACTCCCTATTGCCAATTACAACCAACTCATTGAGACCGTTATTGAAGAACGGGAAAATATTCTGCAAGCTTTTGTTGAACATTTGATATTAAGCAGGCCTCAACGCATAAATGCAGTCACAAGAAGTAAAGGAGGGCCTACATGGTATTAGTGTTGACCCAGATGCATTTTATTCTGTTACTTTACTTTCTTTTCTTTTGTTACTTTTCTTTTTGCAATTTGGAGTTATGCTAGCCCATCTACGCTTCTTCTTCTTCTTCTTCTTCTTCTTAGAGTGCTATATCCCTACGGAACGTCGGCGACTACCATGCTTATCATATTGTTATACTGATCTCGGCCTTGCGCTATGTGTAGCAATTGGTCCGCTGTCAAACCTGTCCACTGCCACAAATTCCTCAACCAAAAGAGTTTCTTCCCTCTTATGCCTCGATTTTATTCATGATATCGGTGTTTAAAGTCCAAGTTTCACATCCATACAAAAGTACAGACCACACGTAACATCTTGTAAACTTTTCACGGATTTCCAAATTTAATGAGTTATTGGATAATAGAGGCTTGAATTTTTGAAATGAGTTTCTTGCCGGTTCAATTCTACATCGAATTTCGAAGGATAGATCTAGATTTTGGGTAATCCAACATCCAAGGTATTTGAATCTCTGAACTCTCTGCAGGGGTTGTTGGTTTAATATCAGTTGGGTTGCGCCGATATCCACTTTACTGGTCACCATGTATTAAGTTTTATCGATATTTATCGACAGTCCCCAATTTGTGCATTCCATGTCAACTCTATTGATTAGCTCCTGCAGATCGTCGATGTTTTCAGCTAGAATCACAGTATCGTCGGCGTACCGTATATTGTTAATTATTTCTCTCCCTATGATAATTCCTTTTTGATCTTTTAAAGCTTCCCTAAATAGATTCTCAGAATACACGTTAAAGAGGGTGGGAGATAGTATACAGCCTTGTCTTACGCCTCGTTTAATACTGATTGGCTTTGATTCTCTGTTGTTGGTATTAATAATGGCTGTTTGGTTCCAGTAAAGTTTGGCAATAAGTTTGATGTCTTTCTCATCTAGTTGGATGCTCTGCAAGGCGGTAATTAGTCTGGTATGCTGAACGCCATCAAATGCCTTTTCAAAATCAATGAAGCACATATATACGGGTTTTCTTACCTCCCAACATCGTTGAAGGAGTGTTTGCATAGAAAATAGTGCTTCTCTAGTTCCAAGGCATCTCCGGAACCCGAACTGCTCTTGACTAATTATTTCTTCGCACTTGTTGTTAATTCGGGTTAGAAGAATATGCAACAGTATTTTAACGGCGTGGCTCATTAAACTAATGAGTCTACAATCGCTACATTTCTTAACGTTTGGTTTCTTAGGTAGAGTAATAAAGATCGATTTTAACCAGTCCGATGGAATTTCACTGGTATCATATATTTGATTGAAAAGTACAGTGAGTTCTTTTATATTGTCATTTGAGAGTAATTTTAGCCATTCGCTGTATATTTGATCTGGTCCACTGGCTTTGTTGTTTTTGGCTTGGTGTATGTCTTTTTCCACTTCAGCTTTTAAGATTGATGGTCCTGTATTTGCACTTAAGTTAGGTAGTGATCCTCGATCATCCTTAAATAATGCTTTAATGTAGTTTTCCCATTCCTCCATTACTTCGTCTTCTAGGGATAGTGCATGACCTTCATTATTCGTTAATGTTATGGGTGTATTTCTTTTGTGTACTGTAACTTCTTTTATTTTCTTATGTGTGTTAAATTCGTCATGTTTTCGTTGCAATTCTTCTAGCTCCTCACATTTTGCTCGCATACATAACTTTTTTGGCTTTCCTGATTTTTCTTCGAATCAGATTATGCTTTCGTTTATACTCTGAGTTATTTCTATTTTTAAGCTGTCTTCTTTCGTCCATCATTTCGATTATTTCATCTTTCATCCACGCTTGCTTTTTATAATGGGTGACAGTTCCACTTTGCGTTGCTGTATCGATGATACCATTCTTTATGTTATCCCATCTTTCTTCGACTGTTGGTACATTGTATACTTGTGTGATGTTGTCTCGAATTTTTTCGTTCATTGTCTGTTCAAAGTGATGTTTAAATTCTTTTTCTTTTAGTTTTTGTCTATCGTATTTCTTTGTAATGGAAGGCTTTTTGATTGTCTTTAATTTTAGGTTGATTCTAGATGCCAGTAAATTGTGATCGGTGGCTGTGTCGGCACTTGGATATGTCTTAGTACATTTACATGAGTTTCGAAATCTATTGTTAATCATGATATAGTCTATTTGGTTACGCATTAGATTACCATGGCCATCTCTCGGTGATATCCATGTATAGAGACATCTTTTTGGTTGTTTAAAACATGTGTTGGTGATAACAAAGTTTTCCTCTTGGCAGAACTCCACCAATCTATCACCTCTTTCGTTTCTTTCCCCAAGACCGAATCCTCCAGTAATTCCGGGAGTTATGTCTTCTCCTACTTTAGCGTTGAAGTCTAAGTTGTAGCGTATAACTGTATACACATAAGCTTTTTAGTTATGTAGTAGTCAAGGTATTTAAATTTTCCTACTTTTCCTTGTTTTTCTTCAAGCGATTCTAAATCTTCAACATTTCCTGTTTCTCTCAAGTACATATAATCTGTTTTTGACCTGCTAATCTTAAGTCTTTCCTCTTTAATAACCCTTCTCCAACACTCCAACTTCCTCAACATTTCTGTGCTCTTCTCTACTAGCACATTATCAACAGAAAAGAGCACTGACCAAGGAGCCCCCTTTCTTACGTTTTCTCTCATCTATAACATGATTAAACAGGTAGGGACTTAGTAAATGAATTTAATACAAACCAACCCGCGCTGGAAAACTATTGGTTAATTCACCACAAGACCTTAATTTGGTATAAGCTCCCTCACACACATCCTTCACGAGCCTTACGTACTTATCAGAAACACATTTCTCTCAAACATCTACATATTTCATCCATGTTCATACATCTTGTCTATGAACTGTGTCGTACGTCTTCTCAAGATCTATAAATATCAAATGAGCAAACAAGACATCTGTTGTTCTCCTTTCTGGCACAAACCCAAACTATTCTTCTCCTATCAATGGCTCTTTACTTAACCTTCGCTCTAGTTTTCTCCCAAATTTTTATTGCGTGCGATATTAACTTTATACCACTAAAGTTTTTCATAATCATTAGTGCCATTATAGTCCGTTATGAGCCAAAGCCTTCTGCAGAAAAATCTTCCATTCGCCCTATCTCTGACAACTCTTCTCCATGCTTTAACTCCGATGGATTTTAGATCATCCTCTATGTTATCTTGATACCTAAGTTTTGGTCCTCTCCTGACTCGTCTTCCCATTGGTCCTCTTTGGTCGAAAGTTTTTCTGATCGTTGTATCTTCATCTCGCCTAATTCTTCTTCTTCTTTGGGTGCCGTGTCCGTATTCAGACGTTGGCCGTCATCATGTTTACAATTTCCTGAAACCTTTCTCTGTCGGCTGCTGCGCGAAATAATTCTTCTACTGTGAAACCACACCATTGTCTAATATTACGCAGCCATGAAAGTTTCTTTCGGCCAATCCATCTCTTTCCTTCCACTTTTCCTTGTATTATAAGACAAAGTAAATGGTATTTGGGTCCTCTAATTATATGGCCGAAGTATTCTGTTTTTCTCCTCTTTAATTATCCTCGCCTTTCTCCTCGCTTAATTACATGTCCTATTTATTAAAGGCTTGGTAATTTATTATATATATATATATATATATATATATATATATATATATATATATATATATATATATATATATATAGCGAGTGTTTGCAACTTTAATTTTGTCGCTTCTCGCATCCCAATCGCCATAATTTCTTATCGGCCCAGTCTCCTTCTTGAAGACCTCTATTTTCCATTTCTATATGAATATTGGATATCCATTTCTTTCTTGGCCTTCCCCTTTTATTTCTCTGTGTAGGTCTCCAGTTCCAAACCTTTCGTGGTATCCTTTCTTCGTTCATCCGTCTCAGGTGTCCATACCATTTTAATTGTTTTTCGGCTATCGTATCCATTATTGTGTTCTTTACTTTCATTCTCTCTCTTATGTTTTCATTTCTTATGTGGTCAAACAAAGTTAACCCGGAACATCTTCTCCAGTACATCATTTCCGTTGAGAGGAGTTTTTGTGACATATTCTTGTTAAAGACCCACACTTCTGACCCATACGTCAGCACCGGCTGAATCATAGCCTGATATATATTTTTCTTTGTTTTCTTAGTTAAAGTTTTATTCCACAGGATCGGATGTAGTGTTTTTATCATGTTTTTTCCTTTTCCTATTTTTCTTGTTATATCTTTGTCGTCTCTCCCGTCTTCGCTTAGTGTAACTCCGAGATATTCGTACTGATCAACGTTTTTAATTAATCCGCTTTCTGTTTCCATGTCTTGACCGATGCCTCCTATATTCATGTATTGTGTCTTTTCGGTATTAACCTCTAATCCCCATTTTTTGAATTCGTCTATTAGTTTGTTTATCATGTACGTCATATCTTGTAGGTCCTCGGCAAGAACTACCTGGTCGTCTGCGAAGAGGATTGTGTATATAGGAGTGTCATTTACCCATATGCCCATTGGGCTGCATTTTCTCATCCAATATTTTAAAGCATTACCAAGATATATTTTAAATAGGGTTGGGAGAGGCAAGAGCCCTGTTTGACACCCTTTGTTTGGGTGAAACCCTTGGAAATTTGGTTTCCAACCTTAATATAAGCTTGGTTATCTTGATATAGCTTTTTCACGGCATTTATATATACTGCATTTATACCTGCGTTTTCCAATGTTGTCCATAGTCTCTGCAGTGGTACGGAGTCAAACGCTTTACGGAGATCTATAAAAGTGGCATGAAGTTCTAGTCCTCTTGCTAATCTCTTTTCCGTTAGATGTTTGAGAGTAAATACATTGTCGACACAAGATCTCCCTGGTCGGAATCCACTTTGTTCTTCGATCTCTGTGGCTTCTTTTTCTATTCTGGCTTTCAGAACTCTTTCATACAGTTTGCCAGTGGATGACGTAATGCTGATACCTCGGTAATTACTGCAGTCATTCCTGTTTCCCTTTTTGTAGATGGAGTTTATGTACGAGACTTTCCAATCTCTTGGGATACTTTCTCCTTGTAGGCACTTGTTAAACATTTTACAAAGCAATTCTAATGTTATTGCAGTGGCATGTTTGAATAACTCGATAGGTAAATCACCCGGCCCAGGAGCTTTATTATTTTTCATTTTTTGTAATGCGTTTTTTATTTCTTCTACGGTAATCATCGCCACTTCATTTAACCCGTTTCAACTCTATCTATCTGTGTGTCTAGAAACTGTGTACGTTGTTCATTTAATAGATTTTCATAATAATTTTTCCATCTTTCTATGTCTATGGGGTTTATTTTTTTTTTTTCGTTTGTATTTTTTCTAAGACTGTTGATAGTTTTCCAAGCTTGTCTGGACCTAGATCCTCCTACCATTGAGCTTATTTCTGCACACTTGTTATCCCAGGTTATGTTTTTTGTTTTTTTAATTTTCTTTTTTACTATATATTTGTATCTATTGTATCTATTGTATCTATTAGGTAATTTATTACATTTTAAAATGTCAGGTTACCCAAAACTTCTGTGTAACTGAAAGTTGTAGCGCTTACGGCACAAACCCTGTTCTTGCACTCCTCCATATATTTTCATTAGATTTTTTCTTTTGAAACATTTAAGCAATTATTGGTCGTTCTGTATAAGTGACCACGTTTCTGACCCGTATGTTAACACTGGCCTTATTAGTGTTTTATATATGGTAATTTTAATTTTTCTGTGCGAGAGCGAGTCCAGGTAGACGAAGATGTCCACACATTCCAGTTCCAGATCATCAATTAATAATCTAGGTATCTGGTTGACTAATCTAGTGTAATCATATACTTGGCTTTCTGTGCGTTTATTTTTAATCCCATTCTCAGTGCAGGCGCCCTTAATTATCGAAATGCTTCGATCAGAGGTTCTATGGATCTAGCAATAATGTCTATGTCATCTGCATATCCGACCATTTATACAGATTTATTAAAGATGTAGCGTTTTATATTTTAGATTTTTGTAATACACCCCTGGTTGTTTTTACCAAGAAAACGATCGTTAATATAGGAAGTTTTTTTTTAAATATTTCGACGAAGTTAATGTATGTTGTAAATATTTCAAGTTTTTTTGACGAGATTTTTAAATGCGTAATAACGCTGGAAATATTTTTTTATCTCTGTTACAAAGTCAGGTAGAACTTATTCCGGTTAGAATAATCAATAATACGTGTTATTCCTTCATTTTTAAAAGTAGTTTATTTGAAAGTCGCTTTGTAACATAGTTGAGGCCTATTTTAAAAACAAGAAATTAGGGTCGTCCACACCGATATTAGATTTAAGTCAGAGAAGAATATTTTTTGTTTAGGTTTTGTAAACACAAGGGGGAGAGTTATTTTATGGCGTCGAATTTGTAAAATTGAACGCAAAAGAGAGTCCAAGAACAGATTTGAAACGGTGCAGACGTTTTACAATGTAGGGTCCAAGAAAAGATTTGAAGCTGGGTGTACGTTTTGTGATAAGAGTCGACGGTTAAGTTTGAAAAGATTTGAAATGTAAAATGTGGGACAATTTTTGAATCGAGGGCTCGATTCAATTTTTTGTTATGTCTTTAAGACCAGTCAAAATGATGATACCTACTCTTTGCTTTGCATAAGCAGTTTTGGCAGAGTAGTCATTAGATTTGTATAGATACTGGAAATTTTTGAAAAGTATTATATAGAATGTCCCCGTCGTTAGCTTGATTCTTTCACCAAGTTCCTGTTTCAATCGTTCCTGCCTGAGTATATAAATGGTTTCTTGTTCCTGTTAGAGAATATGTCCAGAGATGTAGCAAGTTTTTTCTTTATCAAAGTTAAGTGCAATATATGAACTTAAGGTAACATTTCAATATATTATATTTTCCAAGTCATATAAACATTTTAATAATTGCTTTCATTAAAATAAAACAATTTGTAATAATTAAAGTTTTATATTATTTTTGTCGTAGCTAAAAAATGTCATATTTTATTCTGATTTAAAATGTTATGTTGACATATGACATTTGCTGTAATCCATTGTTTTTGTAAAACAATTTCAATTTGATTTTCATATATAAAAGATATTTCATATACAGATTGAACGAAATAAATTCGGAACATAGGAATATAATGTATTTCGGCTCAATTCTGCTGTAGCTGGTTGGCCAACAAAAGATTGTCAAATAATTATATTATAAAAAATCCCATAATTCAGCGGGCTGCTGGATTCTGAACTCATAAAAATTGAAAGCTACACATAAATCTACGATTATGCTGTCAAACCAGTTATAGTCCAGGAAATGTAGCATTTCACCTCGCAATTTTTTCGTGCGGCGTTGATTGACTTGAAATTTAAGAGAAGGTAGGTAATAGCCTAAGGATCAAAATCTATATCGAACCAAAGTGCGCCAAAGCCTAGGGGTGGTTGCCACCCCATCTCCGGGGTGAAAATTTTTTTTACGTTTTAACTACAGGTTTCGATTAGAAAAGTGATTCTAAACAAAAAATGTGCTATACATTTTTTTTATAAAATGATATTTTTCAAGTTATTCGCGATTGAAAGTAACAACTTTTAGACGAAAAAATCCACGTTTTTAATCGATTTTTCGCGAATAACTCGAAAATGGTGCATTTTATCAAAAAAATTGTAGAGAACAAATTTGTAGCTTTTAAAAAGACAAATACAATTACAAATACAATATCAATGTTCAGCGGTTTTCTTCAAATGCCAAATTTGAAAGATTCAAAGTCAAATATCGGGAAAATGATGCATTTTTGGAAGAAAACTCACAAAACCTTTTTTAAAGAGCATAAATAGACCTATCATAAAAAAATAAGGTCAATACCTCATTTTTTACGAAAAAATCGAGGAAAACAACACCCTAACCACCCCCATAATTAAAATCGATCTTCACCCTTCTGCAATTCCCTTTGTAGATGTATTGTTAATACGTCCAAGAAGTTTGACCCATTTAAAATGCTTAGTTTTAGAAAAAGTACAGCTTAAAGCGAGAAACGATTTACAATTTCATATTTTTTACCCTTCTTTTTTTAAATATGCCCGAAAATACTGAATATATGAAAAAAATAAAAATTACCAAATTGTAGCTTTTTTAATGACTAAAATTATGCTTTATTTAGATTTGTTGTACAATGAATATTTGGCGAGATATAGCCGTTTAAAGCATCGATTTACGATCAAGCACCATCTTTTTCGAGCCCTTTAAACTCACCCCATTTAAAAACCAAGGGTTCCAAAAAGATTTAATTCACAGATCCTTGTAGCTATTAAAAACCTCTACAAATCGTTTTTGAAGAAACATCTATCGTTAAAAATTAAAGGAAATACGTTAAAAAAACCAGTTAATTTTTTTCCGGAAAATTCCATTAGTATAGTACAGTACATTTCGGAGCATAATAATCTACAAAACCGGTATATTAGCTAGTGGGGCGTTATACATTCGAAATTTTAAGCGTTCTTATTTTGAAATCCCATACAACAGAATAAAACATCTGCTCATATGTCTATGGCTTGGCAATGAAAATATCAGAGCAACAGATTGGGGATGGTTTTCCAAAGATGGTTTGTTATTACCCGTACGCATGAACAAACAACCTGTACCCGATAAATTTTTGAAAATTATTTTTTGCCAATGCAAAAAAGGATGCGGCGTTTCATATGGGTGCAGAAAAGTTGGTTTATACTGTAACTCTACTTGTTCTGGGTGCTCAGGTGAAGGGTGCAATAACAGTCCACCAATAATTGAGGAAGATGATGATGACATAGATCACGATGAAGATGTAATTGATGACGAATAAAATTAATATTATAATTGTTTTACCTATAAATGTAAATATTTTCAACTATTTATGTAAATGTATAAGAATATATGGTGCCTTTTTATGTTGATAATTTTTTTTGTATTTAATTCTACTTTTTTCAATTTATATCTTATAAATTAGTTTATAAAAACTTCAATGTTGTAAAGGGTGATTTTCAAAAGTTGAAAAGTTATATGAATTTGTATTTTAAAGTATAAAAAACTCACTATTTAACTAATCCAAACCAAATTTCACTCATTTTAGGATTTGTAATATTATTTTACAATTTTTGAAAATTAGGGGTAGTTTTCACCCCTAAGAACAATCAGGGTTCATTAGCATGACATAAACTATAAAGCAGAGGGTGAGTTGAGCTTAATTCCAAATTTTTATGCAAGTCGTTTCAAGGTGAAATCATTTTCTTCGCATTACTAATTTTTTTATATTAATCTCTAATGAGGGTCGCTTTTTAAGGGTTGAAATATGATGGAACTTTATTGAAAAGCACGAAACTATCATTATTTAATTAATTCAAACCAAATTTTACCCACATTCAGGTTTAATATGTTATTTTATAATTTTTGACAATTAGGGGTAGTTTTCACCCCTAAGAACAATCAGGGTTCGTCGACATGACATAAACTATAAAGCAGCGGGTGAATTGAGCTTAAATCCAAATTTTTATCCAAATCGATACAAGGCGAAATCATTTTTTTAGAATTAGTAATTTTTTACATTAATCTTTAACAAGGGTTGCTTTTTAAGGGTTGAAATATGATGGAACTCTATTCAAAAGTATAAAATAATCATTATTTAATTAATTCACACCAAATCTTACCCATATTCAGGTTTAATATGTTATTTTATAATTTTTGACAATTAGGGGTAGTTTTCACCCCTAAAACCCTTCAGCGCACTTCGGTTCGATATAGATTTTGATCCTTGGGCTATTACCTACCTTCTGCTAAAATTTCAGCTGGATACATGCAGGACGAAAAAATTGCGAGGTTTTAACTTTTTTCGAGCTTCAATTCCTGAACTATTATCACCTCCTTAGACAAACCCGTCTTACGCAAACAACTTTGTTGCGAGACAGATAGTTGAACGATATTTTATACAATGTCTATACCCAGGTATGGATTTATTTTTGTCCAAGTTTTATATTGGTCCACTATTTTAAATGCAGTTCAAACAGACATGTATTAAATTGTATGTTCCGTTTTAATTTGGTTCAATCTGTATAAGGTTAAATTCAATAATATTTTCATAAAAAGGATATACATAAAATTTTGATAATCTAAATTGGCCACATTATAACCTAGGAACCATTGCAAAATTTTTGTAGCAATCTTTTATGTAAACAATGAACATGTAAGTTTTTGTTATTTTGTATTATGTTATATAATATGTTTCTTTTGTAATCTGTATTTTTGATAACTGTTTGTTTGAGACAAAAATAAACGTTTAATTTGTTTCTCTGATCCATTTTGAGTTTATTTGAAAAACATATGTTTCTGATGTTTTATAATTATTTCCCTAGTTACAACTAGTGGCTGTAATAGGTATAATTAGGCACCTCAAGTGGCGCCCTATATTAAATTCCTTGAGGTGTTTCCTGTTTATTTTTATTTTGTTTATCCCAAGAGATTCAGTACCCCTTTATTTCCTTTTTTTGTAGTTGCCCCAATCCAACCCCCATATCTTCAACTTATCCACGACCCAGCTCTCCAACAACCAACTGAGTGCCGTACGCACTAGTTCCGATTATTTTGTTTGCCCAATCTTGTCCTCCATGTTCTTACCCTGAGGTAAGCAAAATAGTTGTTACAAAGATGGTGCCATTCGTATGAATATGGCACTCTCGAATTACTTTTTCTAGTGCAAGGTTAAATAAGAGACACGACAGTCCATCTCTCTGGCCCAGTCCATTTCTACAATGGAAGAGTCTTGAAAAGTCGTTTTGGATTCTGACTATACGCTCTACGCATGTGAGTGTAAGTTCCGTTAGTTAAACAAGATGAAGCGGCATTTGAAATTCCACCATAGCCTGTAGAATTTTTTGTCTGTTGATTGAGTCGTATGCGGCTTTAAAATCCACGAATATGTGGTAGGTGTCGACTCTGAAGTGTGACTGTGAAGATTTGATCCGTTGTTGATTTATTGGGTCGGAAACCGCACTGCTAGTTCCCAACTATTTGTTTAGCATAAGGTAAAGTCACCTAATACCGACCCATACAAAAATAGCACCTATTACCGATCCAAATGATTAATACGAAATATTAAGCTTTGTGGATGAAAGGAACGTTGAAATGTCACAATTTCAGTCTACTCGCGAAAATCACGTAAAGAATTTATTAGAGTCTAGCTACGAAAGTACCCGAATTATTGTCATTCGAATTAGTTTATAGTCAGATTTCGTAGAGTGTAGGTTACGTGCGCCTGTGATTCATTAAAGGGGTAAGTATACAAATAAATAAATTAAGCATAAAATCCAAGTAGATATTTTTTATATATTTATTATAAAGTTTGAAGACATTTCCATACATGTTGTCTATACTATAATGTAGTAATTTTTCGAAGATTTGCAATATTTAATGAAAAAATTGTAAAATATATTGAGTCGGTAATAGGTATAGATATTTCTAATACCGACCCAAGGTAGCTATTAGGTTTGAAAACCTTTATTTGAATAATTTATTATTTTGCTTTGCCGTGTAGTTGCACCGTGATTGTTCATTTCTTAAGCACAGATACTATTAAGTCGCCTTTTTTCAATTTCCGACCCATGATTTATGTTCTGAGTAACCTAATATTTTAAAAACTTCTTTGTCTGGAGCGACAAACATGTTAATATTTTAATAAGTCCAATACCTCTGGATAAAGTAGTTAATATAGGTATAACTTTTAATATATTTAATTATGAGAATTGTTCAAATCTTTAATTAACAAGAAGAAGGCGTTTCAGTCATTTGTCTCAAGTTTTACACACTCGGTATTAGGATAAGCGCGACCATATTGAAATCAATTTACCGACCTATTGGGTCGATAATAGCAAACGCCATAGCCTAATACCGATGCATTCAAAAATGTGTTCGTTATTAAGTCAGACATTGCGCACATTAAAACCGTCTGATATTTTTAATTAATTATATATTTCTTTTCAGGCATTATGGCACCAAAAATACGTGTACAATATTCAAAAGAAAAATTGTCTAGCGCCTTGGTATCTAAAAGATTCCTGAAAGACATCCTGAAGTTAGTACAAGAGTGTCCCAAAATCTTACCTCAAGTAGGAGTAATGTCAGTGAGCAAAGTATTAGAGAGTGGTTAAGAAAGGTTGGGATTATTTCACCAGCAACAATCTTATGAATATTTTTGAGGATGGATCCCGAATATTTAACTGCAATGAGACAGCTTTCTTTTTACGTCCCAAGGAGAAGCAAGTCTTAGCAAGAAGAGGAACAAAGCTGGTGTTTAATAGAATAGCTGATGATGAAAAAGAGTGTTTGACAGTACTGGCTAATGTATCGGCAACTGGTTCACTTGCTCCACCAATGATATTATTCCCATATAAAAGACTTCCAAAGCATATTCCAAAAACTGTGCCACAAGGTTTGGGTTTAGGGTATACAGAACGCGGCTGGATGAATATGGAGGCTTTTTATGAATATATTCCGAATTGTTTTTATCCATGGCTGATCGAAAAACATAGAGTGCAGCTTCCGATTGTATTATTCCTCGATGGACACACCTCCCACATATCTCTAGCGCTAAGTGAATTTTGCATGGAGAAAGGAATAATATTGGTGGCATTATTGCCAAATTTGACCCACGTTCTGCAGCTTCTAGACGTAGCTGTATTTAGACCGGTGAAAGCAACATGGCGAAACGTGGTACATGCTTTCAGGCTTAATTATAAAATGGCCAAAATTAAACGAACAGACTTTTCAGGTTTAGTCAAGATTTGTTTCGACAAATGTTTAAAAGAAAATACAATAAAAAATGGATTTAAATATTGTGGACTCTTTCCATTGAATTCATCAAAGGTTTAGTACAACAAACTCTTCGAGACCAAAACCAAAATAGCAGAACCTTCAACAGGGACTTTCGAAATTTCTAACAAAGATCAAAATAATCAAGAAACTCAAGAATATAAACAATTTAAACAGCAATTCGAAAATCGTTTGGGTCCTGAAACACTTTGTTCTTTCAAATCATTTGGCAGCTCTTGGCAAGGAGACTCTACTTTCGAAAAATTATTTGGGTATTAGAAATTTCTAAATGATTAAAATTTAGATGTAGAACTGAATAACAGAAACGAAGACTTACTAATTACTCTAAATGACACAACATTGATCAATAATATTTCCAGTATTGGGGACTTTACTGAAGATAACTGGGATGTTCTTGACTTCGAAGTCCAGGAAAATGGGAATCTTGCTATGTGTAGGGTCAATTCCTCTACTAGTGATGATTTACAGGAAGTAGTCTCTTTACACTAGTTTGATGAGAATTAATTTAAAGATTACGATAGTATACCAAAAACGCCTCAAAAGCTTGTTACACGCTCTGAGACTAACTTTGAAACGACAAATTTAAAACTGGCACTAGAAAGTCCCCAGAGAACACAAAATGACATTTTGACATTTTTGAACAACTAAGCAAAGGAAATACTGAACAATTACTTTCAAATACACACGTATCTCCTCTACAGCATACGGAAAACCAACAACAACTAGAACAACAAAATTATAAAGACAACGACATTGATGCAAACTCCACAGATGCAATGGATAAGATTTCAAATAGTGTCCTATCCAACTTTCCAACACCTTTGAAAAATATACCAACTCCGTTTAAAAAGTCGTTTTATGTTCCTAGAAGATTGGAACAATCGACAAACAAAAAAGTTACCAAAAGAATTACCCCTACCGCTGCTACGTCTGACGAATTTATCGAGTATCAGAGAAGACTTGAAGTCGACCGTGAAAATAAAGAAAATGAGAAAAGGGAACGAAAATCCAAAAAGGAGACGAAAGTAAAAGAGCTTGATATTAATAAAAAAAAACTAGAAGTAACCCGAAACGCAACCGTGGCAACATCAACGGAGAAGTCTGGACAAAAGCATGCGACTGAGCCCGAGAAAAAGAAACCGAAACTAAATAGTTCACCAACCCCCAAATTAATAAAAAAATTAAAAAACATATACATAAAAGACTATTTTATGCTTACAATATATGAAGGACGACTTTTCCCAGGATTTGTTTGTGATATAAATAGTAATGGAGCACAAAATGAAGTTAAAGTGAGATCTATGGAGGCAACTGGACCAAAAGGAGATAATTTCCAAAATTGAACCCCCTAAATTAATAAATAAAAGAGGTATTTATTCCGTACCGGAAATGAAGGAATTGACCAAAAATTTTAGCAAATCTTAAACTGTCTTAAACTTTATAATAGTATTTTGGATAATTGTATTTTTTATAATCAAAATTTGAGAATGAGGTAATAGAATTTTTTTTTATTTAATTTCATATATTTTATTGGTTTTGCTTAGTATAATAAACACAGTTTTATAGTCAGGGGTGTTTTACTAAATATAGACGGACGTTGACAATATCTGTTGTTATCTCACAATCGGTAATAGGTTATAAAAAATCGGTAATAGTTAAAAATATCACTACTAGGTGGATATTAGGAAAATTTGGTCAATTTTGATTTAGTATTTTTTCTTAGCAATAAATATTGGAATTTGGAAAAATAATTTAATTATTTGAAAACGTAATATAGTTATCTTCACGTAAATTCTACGAGATTTTTGTAACCATCAAAATATAAAAATAATCCAACGAAATATTGAACTTTCCCTAAATGGTGCGGTAATAGGTGACTTTACCTTAGGCGATTAATCTTCTGTACAATATGTTGGACAATACTTTGCCCATATGCCCAATATGCCACGTTAAGTAGGGTGATGCCTCTTTATCTTTATAAAATGATACCATTACACTTTCTCTCCATGCATTGATCATCTTTCTTGCGTGTTTTTCCCTACAACTAACATATTACTAATATCATTTTTTAAATTTCTGGAGCTGTATTTAAAATTAATCAAGCAGTACCTATTTCATGTATCTTGTTTATTTTACTCTTTAGGTTTTAGACATTTAGACGAATACAAAATCAGGTCCTTGGTCTATCTCAGCATATTTATTTACTTCTTAATTTTTTTCAGTACTTGCCGGTGGACATTTGAATTTTATATTAGTTAAATTATCTTATTTCATTCGTTTTTTTCTTTACTTTCCTTATTTCTTCTGGCGTTGTTTTCCATATCCATAATTTATTCATCATATTCATTTTTTGATTTACCACGATATGGCGGGATTTACTTCATAAAGATTAAATTACAACGAATAAATATGTGAGTAAAGCTATTATTTTTATAGAAGATTTAATAACCAGTCTTAATTTTTACAGTCATTTGACAAGTAGAGTACTAGTGTGAAAATATTTTAGGCTTTGAATGTAATAGAAAAGCGTTAAAGCACAAGAAAATCTATATTTTAACCAGTTTATTTTTTAACTACTGAGTAACAGGTACTTCAACTTTGAATGTATTTTTCGAACACAACGACGTATAAAACCAATTTTTAAAATTTTTTGTGTAAACCTCTGTTTTAGAAATTTTTAATCAGAATTGTTACGAACGTTAATTAAAACCAGCAACAAAAGGAAATTATTCCACACATTGTGGGAAACCTAAAACCAAGTCTATTCAGACCGCAGAAAATGCAGTGCACAACCGAAAGAATTCGAAGACAAAGCCTTGTCGGGATTGGTGACACACTATCCGGAAAATATTTTGAGTGTTTTCTTTGCCAATTTATTTCACTACGTTTGGTAGAAAATCTGGAGAAGCCAGTTGTGTAAAGTACTTGTAGCCCCTATTTCGCTTTATACTATACAAACGTAAATAACCGGAATAAGTATATTACAGGATATACGTACACTGTTAAAATATCATAACCAAATAAATTGTCTGTTCTTAAATAGAAAACCATTGAAATAATACAAAAACCGCTTACCACGGGCGACTATTAATATTTAGAGATATGGCAACTCCGGTGTGGAAACTTAAAATTTGACTATCCTAAACACCACTATAAACGGTCTTGGTAAGATTTTCTGCAAGTGATCTTTAAGTATTAACCCTTTCAGTGAATTTGTCTCTCCAGAGGGACATTACAATCAGTACCTCTAAAGTATACGTCTGTCATTTTTTGAGAAAAAAAATATTTTATTTATTTTACTTACTTTATTTGCCATAATTAAGAGATTATTATTCGTTTTTTATTAGAAAAAGATGTCGCATCCACCAAAAGGTTATTAGCGACGGAACAAAATAACAAAGTTAAACACCGACAGATTGTACAAAATGTTTGTGGATCTAAGATAATTCACTATATTGTCACAGGATCAGTTTTGATCTAGAGCCTGTAGTAGAGCGTTTGGGATCTTGTAGCGCTGTCTTTCTTGGTCATATTTACTAAAAATTGTTAAAAAATGTTCGACTGTTAATCGGACGTTACACTGATCACATATAGGTGGATTTTTCTTTGTGAAAAGGTAGGAGTACGTTAATTTGGTATGTCCTAGGCGTAAACGCGCAACCGCAATTTGTTCTCGTCTATTGAGCGACGATGGAAACCACTGAGCCACATTATTTTTGATTTTATTTAGATTGGAATTAGTTTGAGACCACTCATTTTACTACAATCGCCACACTTTATTTTTAAAATACGCTTCTAAGTCACTAAAAACACACTTGTCTATCGGCTTTGACAAATCACTTAGCACATAGACAAATTGCCTCTCGTGCAGTCCTGTCAGATTCTTCATTTGCTGTTATTCCGACGTGTGAGGGAACTCATAAAAATTGGACGCTTCTTCCATGTTCATAAGAATTAATAATATCTGGAGAATATTTAGATAAAAGAAGCTGTAGCATAGGGAGACGATGAAAAAAAATCCATCAATGTTCCATTTAAATATCGAGTTGAATGTTGTTAACAGATTCGGAGTTAGATGATACTGAATTGTCTACAGAAGAGTCACTATCTAAGTCAGAAATCTCTTTCTCTAAATGGTTGTGTAGTTTCTTATGAAGTTTTGTAAACTTGCTTTTTGTAGATCCTATCAGTTGCATATTGATAGCTGCTTTGTAAAAGATGGAGTAAACCATCCATATCAGTTGTAAATTCTTTGACGACGCTAATAGTGTCGGAGGAGCCTTGGACACTATCAATCAGTAAGGACAATTGTTGGTAATTTAAAACGAATGGTGGGGTATGATTATTAATAAAATTTTCAAGAGTTTCCCGTGTAGATGGGACTTAAGATGAGCGCGATTTTTTTGGCTTAGAGGGTTTGGGTTTTGCAAACAGATTTTCTGATGAAATTACTGAGTCTGAAGGAGGCGTGACGATCTCACCAATACTGCGTTTTATGGAAGAACTGTGTTTTCGTAATTGCTATTGAGTTTTCACTTAGATGCTGTGGCTTTATTACATTTGGAAGTACTGGAGCAAACTCCTTGGTAGTGACAGAACTCGAGCTTGAAGTTTTATTTGTAAGATTGGTTGAAATGGTTGTTTCAGAAAACTGTCCTGATGTATCAGTTTTATTAGAATTTTCTGCAGTTGTGTCTGATGACAAAGGAGCTCATAGATTGGAGGATATCGCTTCCGAAGTTTGTGAAAACGGTATTGCTACTGAATGAGGTTGATTGAAAGTGTTGTTATGAGTAGGAGCGTTAGTAATTTCTTTGTCATGGAGATTTGTAGGTGTAGGTGATATTCTTGGATTTGATAATGGATAACTTGATGACTGCTGGGTGTTTGGTACCTTGTGTAGTATACTTGTTGAAGCTGTTTGATTTGGTACTTCATTGTTTGACTCAATATGAGTTGATTCCGTTAATGAACTGTTATTGCATTGGGATGATATGTGTCCTGTATTTTTGCAAATAAAGCAGATAAGTGTACCTTGTGAAAAAAATGTGCGGTAAGGTGTTTGATCGAAATTTATTAGAATAGAATCTGGAATTGGTGATGTGACTATATTCGGGGAGAGTCGAGCTAATTTTCTAGTACTTCGCCGAGTACTTCTATATAGCCATGTTGTGTCATGAAGTTATCTACTACGGTTTTGTTTGCCAAATACATGCAGATTCTATTATGAGATAATCTAGATGAAAAAATAATATTTTTGGGTTGATGATTGTGCCCAAAGGAATGAGATAATCCTGCAGTTTAGCATTATCGATGCAACTAAATTGCTTTCTTACTCGGAAAAGTGTGTGAAGCGGCTGATGCATAACTGTTTGTGATATTCGAACGTTGATTTACTGGACTGGTTAGATCGGAAGGTGTGTTTACATTATGTGAAGTCATTTTAAGCTGTTGCGGCGAAGGCCTTACTTCGACTCTGGTAAGTGAAAAACTAACCTCATGCTACTATAAGGTACTTATAACAGCTAACCTCACAAAATGTTTTACGGTAGTATATATTTTATTAATGACGTTTTCTTTTCACACTAATAAAATAATAATTACGTATAGATAACTTACGTGGTAGTATCTAGTAGATAAACACTTTAATTAAAAAAAATTAATAAAAGCACTTGTTTTTATTAAAAACTAGGAGTACGATATCAGTACAACTTAACCATACCTTGCCAAGGCCGGTCTCTCCTAGAAATATTTATTCACATAAAAATTAACACAACAACAACAAACATTATTTTGAATAAAATTTTGAGAAACAGTTTCTTCCCTTCATCAGAAACAGATGAACTTCACATTTGGATTAAAGTATACGGGTCTTATTTTTGCACCCCTCCAATTTGCATCTAGAATTTTCTTCTTTTTTTTTCGTCTACATTGGGAGTGTCGTTGTAGCCGTCATATCTCATTTCTACGAAAGGTTTTGCTTTACAGTTTTTTTCGCTGGAACTGGCAAATCTTTGTCACTTGGTCTTCCTTGGGAGGGTTTTAAATAATATTAGATGCTCTGCTACACTTTCGCGAAATGCCGGAAGATCCATTATCTTCTTTTTGTTGATTCATAATACAAGAGCTTGGTGTTTGTACTCCAGCACGAATTCACTAAAGCCAGACCAATTGCGTAAAATATCATCCTAATAGTCCATTTCTAGATCGACGATGAACGATAAATACTTAACAAAAAGTTATCCTTATCCATCCCTCCCATATTTTCATTATACATTTTTATTGGCTCTGGTCTTGGGATTTGGAGGTAACTATTTGATTTTTTGTCCCATCTAGTACAACAGTCCTCTTTTCCGATTCCAATGAAATTGGACGGTATAATAACCGATTTGTTATCGGACCATTTGGTTATTATAATTTGGTCTTTATTAAGTGCAACAGAAGAAGATTTTTCCACGCCTTTTTTCTTTAATTCTTTATCAGTAGATAGTTGCAAATTTAAAAAACGGTTTACTCTTATCGTACCCATTGCAAAAATTGATTGGAAAAGACGGTAATTTTAGAAATAGTTGTCGAAATAAAGCCCATGATTTGCATCACTTATTCTTTCTGTTAATTGCATGACAACCCCTGCGGCACTACCAAAATGTTTGTGGACCGGCTTTATTTCAGTAGTGCTACCTTGATGTATTAAAAAATCATACATTATACCACTTTGTCCCGCTAAAACATAAATTTTAATTTTCCACTTCTTCGGCTTATTTTTGACCTACTGTTTGATGTTCAATTGGCCTTTAAATGGAATTATTTGTTAATTGACACAGAGATTGGTTTCTAGAGAAAGCCCCTGACATCTTCTTCTAATTCAATCGTATAAGTCAAGGACTTTTCAAATTCTGTCTGTGTTATTTTCGGTATACTCTGCGCCGGGGAAAACTAACCTCAAAATTGTTAAATTTTGCATAGCAAAATATTATATCGATTTGAACTAGTATGTAGGCGTTTAGAAAATTTGTTTGAGATAAACAGCAATAATAATACAATTTACTACCAACTTAGCAATACTTAGAAATCTTCACTAAACACCATATTTTTTGACTTACAATTACAATGAATTTTAGAGTTTATCTTCCCTCCGCTGTTGAAAGAGCTAGAGTGCACGTATCACAGCCGTTGTGGCGTTACCGTATATGCAAATTGTCAACCTTGAATTAACTCATAGTTGCGTTGGGTCATCATCAATCAGCCCTCAGGCTGATTGATGATGACCCAACAGGCCTCTCAGGATCATCAATCAGGCCTCTCTCAGTGCTTTCCAGTGTTCTCTACACTGGGCCGCTTGTAGCCAGTTTCCCGCTATACGTTTTATATCATCGGTCCATCTAGTCGGTGGTCCTTCTCGGCTTCTTTTATAGTTTCTGGGCCTCCATTCTATAATACGTCATGTCCACCGTCCATCTTGTGTTCTGGCTAAGTGCCCTGCCTAGGGCATATGACGTCTTGAACTCCTGATCTTTGCCTGATTTGTTGGTTTGTTATGTGGTCTCGAAGGCTCACATTCAATATTGCACATTCCATGGCTCGTTGTGTAAGAAAATTTTCTTCCAACAAGTGAGATGTAGTGCTTACAGTTTCTTCCATCCGCCAAGTTTAAGTTTTAAATTCAATGTTTGTCCCGTCATTTAGTGTTTCTGTTTCCTGTTAATGTGTGTTTAATTTGTCCCTGATCATTCTTAATTTATAATAATTTTATATACTTTTTATATACCTTTTTACATAGTTGACTTTACAATAATTTATTAATTTTGCCAATAGACTTGATAATTGCAAGTCAAAAAATTGCACAACCACACAATCGGTACAGCTACTCTTATTCATTGTCATAAAACTGTCTCCTTCATTACATAAATACTCAATAAATAACACACATTCCAAAAAATATATCTCTGATATAAGTGTAAATAATTTAAATAATACAATAGTAAAGAACATCACTTTCATCTGACAAACAACAACAATATACCTATCTCTAATTCATTGGATCAAATCTGTTCTCCTCAAGAACTTCCCGTTTATTGTCAAAACAACTGCAATAGCACATTAAAGTTCTCCAATCAACAATACATGATTTTTGCAACCATGACCTACCATCCATCAATTAATAGAGTACCGGCATCATTAGTTTAACTTTGTATCTCGACCTGAAGATGCTTTGCAAATTGTAGAAAGCGAAACCGGTCGTCAGATTGTTAAATTAAATTGATTGTGAGTAAGTCTTATTATTATTTCTTTACCTATTTGATATGGACTCACACAAGCAACACATTCATGATTTAAAATAAAATTGTTTTAGTAATGAGGCAAAGTAATCTTTTTTTAAATTACGGAAAAGAAAATACATAGAGCAGGTTTTCATGGAGCAATGGAAACAGACACTTTTGAAAGGTTTTTTATTTTTTTCCATAGTGATCCACTTCAGGACGAGCTACGAGTATCTAAAGTTCCGCACGACTCATCCGGTATATAAAAAATGCACTGTTTTTAATTTTTTGTTGAAGTAAATGAAAAATAAAAATAATATTTGATTAATGTTCATCTACTTTTTAATATGAATTTTTATCAAGAGCCGATTTTATAGATAGTATAACAATATTAGAAATTGAAAACAGTCTGTCCCTCGGGGTTTCTCGTTCGAACCTACGAACTAAACAAACACATATCGAATACGAGTTTTTTATCATTTATCAATCAGTGGTCATTAGAATTTATTAATGAAAAAATATACAAAAGCTGTACCTAGTTTAAAATTTAATTTAAAATTAGATTTAATATCGATAGAGTTTATAAATAAAAATAAATAAATTATTCGTTATTTAGTATTGTGTTACCAGATTTTACTTTTCTTTTTTTTACGCAAAACAGGTCGTTGCATACATAATACCAATATTAACTAATTACAATTATTTTAAACAAAACTTTAACTTAAATATGTATATACAACATTCTTAACTACTCTGAATGACCTGCTGGACAATATTTCTCCATTCGCTTCTATTTTGTGCTTTTCTTTTCCAGTCCCCCACCTTCACGTGTTTAAGGTCTTCCTCCACTTTACTAATCCACCTCGTTCTGGGTCTACTTCTTCTTTTGGGGCCGATTAGTTTTCTGGTTATAACTAGTTTAGGCATTCTGTTTGCTGCCATTCTTTCCACATGTCCCAACCATCTGATTCTTTGTGACTTGACGAACTTGGGAATGGTAGGTTCGTATAAAGCCATTAATTCATTGTTGGTTTTTCTCTCCCAACCATCTTCTGTCTTTCGTCCTTCGAATTTGCGTCTCAATATTTTCCTTTCCCATCTTTCCAGAGTATCCTCTTCCTTGTTATTTAATGTCCATATCTCACCGGCATATGTTACTGTGGGTCGAATTACTGTTTTATATATTCTAAGTTTACCTTGTCTAGAAACGTATTTTGAGTTTAGTAGGGCTCTTAAACTGCCTAATTTTTTATTCCCTTTTGCTATTCTGGCTTCGAGCTCCCATTTCTCTTTTCCATTTTCATCGAAAACTACACTCAGGTATTCAAACTTGTCCACCTTTGTAAAACTATAGCTTTTACCACTTACAGACCTCACACTAAAGTCTTCTTTTTTCCCTTCTGTGCCTCCCATGATCATATATTTGGTTTTGTCTTCATTTAGTTCCAATCCGAATTTCTGTGCTTCTTCAATGATTTTCTTCACAACTCTTCTTAATTCTTTCTCGGTTTTTTCTAGGATCGTTAGATCGTCAGCAAGTGCCAAGCACTGGTGCTCATTTTTCATGATCGTTTCTTCCACCTTCATGCTGCATTTTCTGATTACAGTTTCTAACACTAAGTTGAATAATGTAGTGGATAAAGGATCTCCCTGTCTCAAGCCTTTTGCAACCGTAAATTGATCTGATATGTGACCCTGCCAAGCAATTTCACACGTAGAGTTATTTAGTGTCATTTTAACTAGCCGGATCAGTTTCTTTGGTATACCCAAATGTTCCATTGCTCGATACATTTTGACTCTATCGACTCTATCATATGCTTGTCTAAAATCCACAAACAAAACATGCAGGGGAACTTTACCTTCATAACAAGTCGTTTGTATCTCCTTTAATGAGAAGATTTTGTCTACAGTAGATCTATCCTTTCTAAAGCCGGCCTAATACTCATGTAGGATTTTTTCCGTATAGCAATTAAGCTTATTTCTCAATATTCTTGCCAAGATTCTGTATACCGTATCTAGTAAGGCTATACCTCTATAGTTGTCACACTTCAGTTTGTCTCCTTTTTTATATAGAGGTCATATGCGTGCTTCATACCACTCCGATGGCATTATTTTCTTTTCCCGTACTTGCACTAGTAGCTGATATATTTTTCTTTGTAGTTGTTCTCCACCAAACTTGATCATTTCTATGCATATGTCATTTTTACCAGGACTTCTGTTATTTTTCATTTCTTGTATTGCTGTCACCACCTCCTCCTCTGTAGGCTGCCTTTCAACTATCGCATCTTCTCCAACCGTCCAGTTGTCTACTGCTTCGTGCTCCACCTCACCATTTAATAATTCTTCAAAATGTTTTTTCCATTCCGTCATTATTTCTGCCGGATCGCTAATTAAACTTCCGTCTTTACCTTTCATATAACTATAGTGGCTTTGGTAACCTTTTCCCATCTTTTTAACTTCTTGATAGAACGACCTCACCTCTTTGTTTTTAAACTTCTCTTATATCTCTTTTAATTTCAACTCATTGTGGTATCTCTTTTTCCTTCTACACAGAGCTTTTAATCTTCCTCGAATTATTCTATATTCTTGTTTTTTACACTCTCTATTATCTGTTAATATTTGTTGTCTGATCTTCTTCTTTTCCTTTGCTATCACTTGACACTCTTCGTCAAATCAATCTTTATTTGTACTTCTCTTGGAGTCGCACTTAACTATTTTCTCGCTAGCTTCTCCTACGGCAGATTTAATTTATTTCCAAGCTTGATCTGTCTGTAAATTTTGGTCACATTGTTGTAGAATTTTATTTATTTCTTCTTCATATTTATTTTTTATTTCTACTTCCTTAAGTTTTTCAATATTGTACTTTCTCTTCGTTTTCTTGTTCGATTTCTCGTTTTCTTCCAGCCTCCTCCCACATGTAACTTTAACGAGGTAATGGTCCAAGTCGATTTCAGCTGCTCTCATACTTCTTACTTTCTGAACGATATCCATATATTTACTTTCAATCATTACATGATCTATTTGATTCACCGTCCTTCCATTTGGGGAGACCCACGTACCTTTGTATATCTCTTTTCGTTTTAGTTGTGTGCTTCTCACCATTATGTTTTTCTCCATGGCAAATCCAATAAGTCTTTGACCATTATCGTTTGTTACTTCGTGTTTACTGTAGATACCAGTTACTGTAGTGTACAGAGGTTCTTTTCCGACTTTAGCTTACTTCTGCTTGTTTGGTTCCAAGTCCTTATACTTCATTGTGGAATATTAGAATATTCTACTTTTCCGTTGCATTAGTCGTCTTTGTTTTGATCCATCCTTTGTATTCCGAGGCTTTTGGTCGAAATTTTTAGCATTCATTTCTTTTAACAAAAGATGAATTACTAGCCCATCGTCTCAACCCTCCTTCTTTATGCGGGCTTGAGACCGGCACCTTAAATAGAAAATACTTCTTAATAAACCGCAAAGATATAAATTTAGATACAAATAGATTTAGGAACCACTAAAGTGGTTCAGTTCTTATTTCGAATAGAGATGCCAGTCTGTATCAATCAATGAGCGCTACTCTAGTAATATCATTATTATTTGTGGCGTACCTCAAGGCTCTGTCTTGGGTCCTATCTTTTTCTTGATATATTTTAATGACATAATTAATCACGTTAATTTATTAATGTTACGACGTTAATGGACAGTTTACTATATTTGCAGATGACATCCCAATTTTATGGCAAAACAAAGACTCTAAAGTACTGAATGAGGTTATTAGTATTACTCTGCTAAATATCTTGAAGTGGAGCAAAGTTGATCATTTGACATCTAACTTTTTAAAAATTACATTAATTTCTTTTGAAACTGATCTACACACTGTATATTTATGCAAAAAGATATCATATTGCTTTGCTATTAAACCAGTTGCACACCACTGGGATTTTAAGATTGCAACAAGTGTTTATATGCCCTTGATTGAATTTAATTTGAGGTACTGTATTGCTTTTTGGGGTGCTGTTCTCTTCATCGTTTTAGCAGACAATGACATGAATTACCATCCAAAACCAGTAGTACTTTTCCTGGAGGCTTTCTAGGAACAAAGTGATATGTTAACCAATCAATAAATATATCTGTGTTTATGTAAGCGGACTTTTCATTCATGTAAACCTTTGATCCTGGGGGCATGCCGTCTTCGAATTCTTGCTTTTTATTTTTGCCTTTGAATATGCAGATCGGGGGAAGGAAGTTACCCTCAGCATTGAAACAGGTGATACATGTGATTGTTTCCCCCTTCTCCGAAGAAGTTACTGATGCTACATTGTTAGATCCTTTTTGGGCTACAACAAATAATGCAGGTTTATTATTCAGTTGTAGTCCTGTTTCGTTCATGTTAAATAAACTCCGGCTTCTCAATCAACTCTTTTTCTAAATAACTTGCTCTAACAGATCAAAGTAATCGCTTACATCCTTTTTGTTCATGCCTCGACTTCTTGCTAAGGATACGCCTTCCGATTTTCTTAAACTTAAGTCAGGTTTCTTCTTAAGAATGATTGTAACCAGTCAAAACCTGCAAGTTTTTTTTCCTTGTTGAAAGTAGTTTTAATATGTAATTCTTCCGCTAATCTGAATGCCATTTCTCTAACTCCAGCTCTTGTAGGTGCAAAACCAGCTTTCTGCAACTTTAGGATATGTTTCTTTATTTTATTTTCATTTTCTTCGCCGAGAACACTACTTGCTCCTAATGCACTTTTTTTTAATTGTTACTTTTCATTCTTCTTCTTAATGTAGTTGCTGGCACTTCAAAATTCCTGGCGGCAGCATTGACCCCATTTGTCCACTTCTTACGGCATGTATGGCTGATTCGAGTTGATTTTCAGTCCATAAACCACGTTGGCAATTTCCTTTTCTGTTATACTTCGTTGGCATGGCTGAAAATAAATTTATCTATTAAAAATATCCTTATATAAGTAACTAAAGAGCTAGGCCATATCTCCCTAACATTTGCGAGCCAACTAACCCGAATTGTCAGGGTGAGATGGCCCACTTAATTTCCGTGTGTTGGTAACGTTTGAAAGGACTGGCAACTATGCCTACATAACCTCAACGATACAAACAACATGCCATCAAAACGTGACTTCGATAAAATACAGACAAAAATAAGTGCACAATAGTTTTGACGATTACCGAAAAAAGTTTTAAGAAGATGTAAATAAGAATTTCTAAACATCTGTAACGATGAGTCCAAGCCATCATCGTTAAACCAGCGTGCGCGCGAACCAACCCATGAAGTAGGAGTATATCGACAGTAGAAAGGGCAAAACTAATTACCAAGCTCCGCTATATAAACCGCAACATTTCCTCATAGAGGCAGAATCGACAGGTGTTGACTGAAGGTTCTCTTCTTCCCTACCCCGGCTTGTGGACGTGTTCAGTTCACAAGTTGTTCTGTCTCATACCGCCGTTACCCGAAGAGAGCGTTGATCTCTTCACTACCCATACTCTGAAGCAGTCGTGTTGAGACTGTCGAGTAGTGTCCTGTTAACCCGAATCACTTAAGGGACGTGTTGAGTTCCTTTCCTTTCTTTGTACCTATCGTCCGCTGTTATTAAATCGATACAACGTTCCCGTAAAATTTCAAATACACATTCGCTTACCGATAAAACTAATTTCATATGACAAGGTCGAACTTAATTTGAATAAATAGGCCAGGTACTGAGAAGACTAAACCAAATTGTAAATATGTACATAAGATTTTTGTCAATTTAATTTAAGGAAGACAATAAAGTTTTATTTTTGTTTTGAACTCTGTCTCTGACTGTCTAAAAGCTACCCGGATAGTGACTCCTACGAGAGGACGTCACACATCTTACCTTTCATCCTTGGAAAAAAACACGGAAACAACACAGTATTGCTTATACTATAAGTACACATCAAATAACGCAATGCAACTGACTTCAAATAGGATAAAACTTTGACATATTTGACCGAGTCATCTCATCCGACGAGCCATCTCTCCCCATTGTCTTCAAATACACGCTAACAGTATTGCGTGGTTGATGCGTTAATGTAAAAAAAACATGTATTTGAGAAAAATAGCCAAGTAAATTCATACTAATGTTCGAATGTTGTTTCAATTTTAATTTTAAATCAATTTACTAGAGGATGTACCTGTAAATCTCCGATCAGAATTTAATATTGAACACCTATTGTTTCAGAAAATTAGCATACTAGACGTACCTACGAATGAATTTTAGTCCACAGTAATATTTGTGGCATCGACTAGAATAATAAAAAGAGGAAATTGAATATTGATTAAGATTTCCGTAAGGGTGCTGCAAAAAAACTGAATTTTTAGTGCAGCTCTCTGAATTGAAATAACCTTTACTGTTTTGGAACGATTTTGGAATCGGAATATTATTTTAAAACGATTTTACAAATCATGAACTCTCGAAAATCAATCTATGAATGGCATTTCAAAGTTTCTCTTAAAAATTTAAATATTTAAACGATTATTTTTTCAATTCTGAACGTGTAAATAGTGAATAATAATAAAATTAAAATCCTATTCGGATTATTGAATTCGACTCTGAACATATTAGCTAATACGTGTTTTAAAATCGAGCTCTTAAAATTAATTTAAAAACTAGTAAAAAACGACAAATCTTTTCGTTAATGAGTGATCCATTTCTGGTGGGACTCTTTCCATGTTATCGAGTCCTAGGTGACTTGGTACGTCGGTGTATCTCCTAAAAATTTTCGCACGCATCTGGACGTCGAAAGTAGCACAGCTTTCTGCATGACCTTATATAGATGTTCATTTAGACCCAGCTTTTTTATGTTTTCTAGGAGGTTCTTCGGAATGACTCCAGTGGTAGAAAGAATAATAGGTATCGTCTGGGTACTTTCCATTCTCCATTGTCTTCTTATTTGTATTTCCAGATCTCTGTACTTGGCGATCTTTTCGTTGTACTTAACACCCGATTATTGTTGTTAGGTATCGCCACATCGACTAGAGTTGTTTGTCTTGTTAGTTTATTAACTAGCACGAGATCTGGTCTATTATGTGCTACAGTTTGGTCTGTGAGCACAGTGCGATCCCAGTATAGCTTGTAGTTGTCATTCTCAAGCATACTCTCAGGAACGTATTGATAATATGGGAGATGGTTTGTTTGTAGAAGTCCCAGTTTAAAAGTTATCTCTTGATGGAGGATCTTCCCTACTGAGTCATGCCGTTCCTTATATTCAGTTGCAGCAAATGCCTGGCAGCTTCCAGTAAGATGTTGGATAGTTTCTTGGGCTTGACGTCCATATCGGCATTTGTCGTTTTGGATCTGAGGGTCTTTGACGATTATTATTATTATTATTATTGTAAACTAATGTATAGACTCTAATTGTATCAACTGTCACATTAATCTAAATACGCTAATGGCCCTGCTTGGTTGATGCGTTATTAAAATAAAAAAAATCTATGAATCTTTTGAAAATTTTTTACACTTTTTACAGTAGTATTTTGTAAAAATCTCTTTTTTGTATTCACGTAACATACCTATATTTGTAAAATTTCCCAGATTCGTCGACAATAACCATTAGGTGGATGCAAATTTGTCTTAAAATAAATCTCTGCGAAATAAAAAAAAATAAATCATTAAACATTGTACAGGTAAAGTTTAATGACATCTTATCTAATCTGAGTAAAACTTTCATTTAGAGCGAATATTGTTTTTAATTATAGATATAAATATGATATACAGGGTGGTCCTTAAGTAATTGTACAAAAAGAAACCGTAGATTCTGCACTTTAAAATATTACGATTTAAGTCAACTTGCTTTAGTAAAATGTTGATATTAAGAAAGATACAGGGTGTTAAAGTGGAAATTTAAAATTTTATTTTTCGCTATAACTTTCACGTTTGTAAATATTTATGGACAAAAATTTACAATTGGATGCTTTTGAGTAGGAGCAATTATAATTTGATGCATAATTTGATGTAGCTGATAGAGGGCGCCACATATGCCACATATGTGGCATAAATTTGCGCTTAATTTTTTTCTCTTTAAGTTAGCCCTATTTTTATTAAAAAATATTAAAGACACATTATTTTTACAAAGAAAAGGTATACTTGTTAATAACTTCAAAATTCAACCGTTTTCGAGATAATCGCATTTTATAAGTCAGCTGCATAATAATTCTTAGTTGTGATAATTTTGCGGTAAAGCACTGAATACCTGTGAATAAGCATAATTATTAGTTTGTTCTTATTAAAACAACTCAAATATGATAATGTAATATCCCGAAATGCTTTGTTATGGTTGCTAAATGTCTTATTGGAGAGAAGCTTCTATCTTCTTCTTTGAGTGCCGTGTTTGTATTCAGAAGTTGGCCGTCATCATGTTTACAATTTCCTTTATATATCGCTTTTATAAGTTTCTATGCTGGCGTTGTATTACTTTTTCTTCATTGTAAAATCCTGAGGTGAGCGTCACCGAAGAAGCGCTACGAGATGGCGTCACGAGCGCTACGTGACGCCGTAGCGCTCACGCTACGGCGTCAACTTAGGACGTGACAACTTAGGTCCACCAAAAACGCCTGATCAAGAAGATGAAGTAATGGTTCGCGTTGACGATAATTCTCAAGTAAGTACACGACGTTTATCTTCAGCGTTAGGAATCAGCAAAACTTCAGTTTTAAAAATCCTACACCGTGAGCATTTTCACCCTTACCATTTTACACCTGTGCAAAATCTATTACCAGCAGATTTACCTTTAAGATGCAGATTTGCAAATGATATCCGAAACAGTCAAAATCTTGACAACTCTTTCGTCGATAGAATATTATTTACGGACGAAGCTACATTTACACGCCATGGTGTTTTTAATTTAAGGAACAATTATTTCTGAGATACTAAAAATCCCCATGTTAAGAGAGAAAGGCATTTTCAACATGAATTTAAAATAAACGTATGGTGTGGAATCATTGGTTATCATTTTTTAGGGCCACGCGAGTTACCTCGTAATTTGAATGGTGAGAACTATTTACATTTTTTACAAAATGAGTTTACTGATTTGTTGGATGAATTGCCATTAAACTTAAGGCAAAATATGTGGTTTATGCAAGATGGTGCACCACCACATTATACAAGGGCAGTGAGAACATACTTGAATACCAACTTTCCGGAACGTTGGATTGGTCGTGGTAGTCATTTTCCTTGGCCACCACGTAGCCCAGAATTTAATCCGCTAGATTTTGGTGTATGGGGCGCAATGAAACAACGTGTCTACAAGAATCCCATAAACACTCGCAACCAACTTTGGGAAGAAATAAATACTGCAGCAGTTTCTATTGAACCGATGATGCTATTTAATATGAGACGATCTTTTATGGAACGGATTGATAAATGTATTGAGGAAAATGGTGGACATATCGAACACTTACTTTGACAAAGAGTTTAATCTTAATTAGTTTAACTATTTCTTAATTTGGTTTGAAAAATAAAATGTTTATGACTTTAATTTAATATAAAACGTAAAATGTTTGATGTCAAATCCAATTATCCTATTATTTTGTCAAATCATATTATTAATTATCCTGTTGATATATTTATTTTATTTAATATTTCGTTAGCTATTAACTTTATTAAAGATATTTCATACCAAAATTCAGAAGTATTAATGTTTTTGTCTATTTTTCTTTCGTTGCCTGGAGTAATTGCGGTAAATCAGAATTATGCAGTTGATTTGTAAAATGCGATTATCTCGAAAACTGTTGAGTTTTAAAGTTATTAACAGGTATACCTTTTTTATGTTAAAATAATGTATCTTTAATATTTTTTATCAAAAATATCGATAACTTAAAGAGCAAAAAAGTTAGGTGCAAATTTATGCCACATATGTGGCATATGTGGCGCCCTCTATCAGCTACATCAAAGTGTGCATCAAATTATAATTTCTTATATTCAATAGTACCCAGTTGTAAATTTTTATACATAAATGTTAACAAACATAAAAGTTATAGCGAAAAATAAAATTTTAAATTTCCACTTTAACACCCTGTATCTTTCTTAATATCAACATTTTACTTAAGCAAGTTGACTTAAATCGTAATATTTTAAAGTGCAGAATCTACGGTTTCTTTTTGTACAATTACTTAAGGACCACCCTGTATAGTTCCTGTGTTTACTTTAACTAATTATATTTAATTTTATTTTGATATAAATAGAAGTATTATGACCGAGTTGTAATTGTAAATATTGCTTTTACTGTTTGTTTTGTACAATTTAGCTGAACCATGTCCATTTCCCGTACTGTATAAGCAGATTATAAACATTAGTATCTGATAATTTGTTTATAAGGTAAATAATTAAGTAAATGGCTGCATTTGGCAAATAAATAGTTGAACGTGCATCCTTAATGTGACTCTCTCATGTTTTATTCATTTTCTATTTTGCTTTCATAGAATATCCATTGTTGGAGAAATGGCATCGTTAATCATTGGGTAATATTTACTTGTGGTGTAATATAAAAATCATATTAATAAAGACTTATCATTATATATATATATATATATATATATATATATATATATATATATATATATATATTGTAATGAGAACAGAAATACAATAAATTAGCATAGAAATATATTTAAGTCAGCCATGTGTATATACAACCAGATATACACTGTTAATTAATAAATTTATTTAAATAGTAATTAAAGACATAATTTATAAGTTATATACTAGATAATATTATTAAAAAATAATTATATGAGGGTATTTTTAAGAATCTAGCATATAATAAATGTTAAAAGTTTTTTTTTAATAATTATAAATATATATAAGTCAGCCATATGTATATGCAACCAGATATACACTGTAATTGTCAGAAGTTAAATGAGTTTATTTATTTGGAATGTTAATTAAAATATAATTACGGATGTAAAATAGTAATAATATATTTAATATAAATGTTTAAGTTACATATAATAGTGTAATTCTGATCTGAGGAGCCTAAATGTCAGTTAAATTGTACATGTAGACCAGAGAAAGTTCTAGAAACGTCAATAGGACTATTTGCATAGTCCATTACATAGACAAAAACCATTCCATTTATTCCAGAATGTTCAGATAGAAAAAATAGAACGATTCGAACCTTATTTATTGCTAGATTATTCTGGAACCATGAAAAGATTATAAAAGGATGTAATTGAAGCAAGAGGGGATTATTAAGTCAATTACAGATGATTATTAAGTAAGTTACAGTTGATTCGTGAAGTTAGTAAAGTTAGAAGAAGGCATTAAGTTACAGGAAGTCATGAAGATTATTGATTATTGATAATTCATTATTAAGTTAGTTATGATGGAATTAAGTTAGAAGATTATTAGAAGAAGTCAGATTATTCATTATTATTATTATGTCAGTTACAAAGAAGAATTAAGAAGAATTTATGAGGTTATGAAGAGATTATTAGCTAGAAGAAGGCATTGATTAAGTTAAATAAATTAATTAAGTCAAATACAGTTGTAGATTGTCGATAACTGTTGTATATATTCGTTTTTTTTGCTGTTCTAGATATTATCTTCGACCTCAGTATCTTAGTCAGGCTCCCAGCACTCTTACTACCTTTGGCCATTCTTTTTATGATTTCTTGGTTCTCTTCGTTCCTATTTGTTAGTGTCACTCCCAAGTACTCGAATTGGCTAACAACTATAAAGTTATATTCTTTACTTGGGCTTTGTATCTTAAAGCACTGTCCTAGATGATTTTTGTTTCCCCTCATCACCATATATTTTGTTTTTTCTTCGTTTATTTCTAAACCATATTCCCTGGCTATTTTCTCTATTCTAGTAAAGATTTCTCTTAATTCTGCAGGTCTCCTTGTTATTAAGGTAACATCATCTGCATATGCTACGCATTGATGCCTGTGATGATATATTGTGCCTCTAGTGTAGATGTTACATTCTCGTAAAATCTTCTCTAAGATCAAATTGAAAAAAATTGTTGATAACGGGTCACCTTGTCGCAGACCTCTATTGATGATAAAGCTATCCGAAACCCGTCCTTCTAACATGACTTTACTTTTAGTATCATTGAGTATGCATTTAGTCAGTCTTACTATTTTTGGTGGAAATTCAAAATATTCTAGTGCTTCATATACTTTATTTCTTTTTATAGTATCATATGCCTGTCTAAAATCAATAAACAGCATGTGTAATGTTAGGTTAAATTCATATGAGTTAGATAAAATTTGTTTCATGTAAAGATTTGGTCTATTACCGATCTGTTTGCTCTGAAACCTGCTTGATATGCACCTGGACAATTTTCAACTATTGTTTTAATTTTATTTCTAATTGATATGGCCAGAATCTTATACACTAAATATTGTAGAGCTATTCCCCTGTAATTTTTACATTCTGTAACGTCTCCTTTTTTATGCACTGAACATAAGACTGCTTCTTTCCACTGATTGGGTATTTTTTCTTTGATCCACACTTCGCGTATTAACTCTACCATTTTCAACGAGTGATTTGTTATTTTTTAGGTTTTTTTAGGATCTCTATAATTTCTTCCTTGGTAGGTACTTCTTCATTTACATCTGGGTCCCTTACTTCTTCATGTTGTAGTTGCGTTTGTTCTCTTTCATCTTGGTCGTCCGTACATAATATGTTCTCGAAATAATTGCACCTTCTTAATTTTTAACAGCACAGAACCATAAAATAAAAGAAGACTGCCTGAGAAACATTAAAAGCATGCCAAGCAGGATCAAACCTGTCATCGAAGCTAAAGGAGGTCACACAATATTTAAAAGAATTGTTATTTAAGGTCAAAGAAAAAAATATTTTAAAAGAACGTGTTTATGATCTATTTTTATATTGTATTCCCATCATTAGACGCTTATATGCTGTTTTATTCATTATTAAACAGCAAAATACAAAGTTTTTTAAAGTGATCATAATAATTTGATCACCCACTGTATGCTCTAATTGTTCATAAAAGCTATCTTTAACGTCTTCATCTGCATTTTCTGTTGGTGCATGCACATTTATAAGGGTTACTTTTCATATTTTCCTCTTATTCTTATTTTACATAATCTGCTTGTGACTACCTCAAAATCTATCACCAGATTGGCAAATGTTTTTTTATATAAAAAATCCCACCCCAAATACACGTTCATTGTCTCCACTGTTGAAAAACACGTAGTTTCCCTCATCCATGGTGAAATTTCCTTTTTGTTTAGTTTCTTGTATAGCTGAAATATCTATCTCATATTTCTCTAACGTATCTGATAAGTTCTTTAGTGCCCCTACTTCAAAAGTCCCTCTAACATTCCATTATCCTATCATCATCCTATTCCGCGCTTTATTTGTTTCCATATTTTCCTGACCACTGTGCCTGTGTAGACTCAGTTTTTTTTTTTCATTTTCTCTAGTTTTTCGGTACTATGGTTCCATTTCCACCATTCATCGTTTATAAATATTTTCTGATAGCCGACTTTTGTTTCATTACCTTTTCTTTCTTCTCTTTCTTCATTATCATTATTACACAAAAATTCTAACACGAGATATGTCCCCTCAACGTAGAGAATTTCTGTTCTGTTGCTCCCGCACATGCAATGATTTCTACATTTAATAAGAGTACACCAATAAAGGATCTGTGTATACATGGTCAGTCTAAAACCCTGCTAATGGTTCACTACCTTCGACCTCATAGTAGGCGTTGCCTTACAAATACAAAAATTAGGAAGGAATCTAATTTAAAAATAAAAGATATAAATTAATAAAATATTTTATATAAAGAGATAAAGAACGAATAAACAGAATATTCTATAATCAAATTTGATATAAAAGAACAAGTTTCTATCTATTTAAAAGGCTAAAATGATAATTGACACTATTTGTCGCGCACGATAACTCCTAGTACCACCTTGAAAAGCTACCAACTAAAGTTTTATTCATATTTTGTTTTTGAAACGATACGTTGAAATATTGCTAATTCATTCTACAAATTAATGATTCAAATAGTTTCTAAGTGTCTTTTGGTGGGGGTAGAATATTTTGTCGGATCTTGACGTATGCTATATTATTAGCAAGGAGAGGGACAACGAATTTGTTGAGACAGAAAAAACACACATGGCGGCATTGCCAAATGGGCATTACATCATGTCTCCGTTGTTATTGGTCAGACTGGAGCGTGTGATGTGTTAAATGAAAGGGGAACCCATAACGAATATATTCTTTCTCTTTATGTGCCTTATTCTTTAAGCACATTGGCGATCATAACGGCCCATTTTACTCTGTGTTCAGCGGTACTGACAAGTTCTATTGTTGTTTTTTCACTGTACTGCTTAAACATTTTTAACGGGGGCGTACGGCGTTTCCTCAGTCCTCCTTTTCCTTTCACTTTCCCTTGTATAATTAATCGCATTAACTTATATTTTTAAGAATACATTAAGATATAAAAACAAATGAATATGTGCAAACAAGGCGACTATCAAGAGGGCACTACACAGTATCTTCAATATTAATAAACGTAGAGAGACATACGAGATATCATAGGGTACAAATTTTGATTTATTGACTTAAAGACCTCTGACTGAGCACAAAATAAAAAATTGATCGAATCTCAACATGAGACATAGCTAATAAAAGGGGAGGATATATTAGAATATTGATATAGCTGTAGACATGTGCAGTTTTTTTATTGACTTACAAAAGGCATTTGATCGTGTTAAGCACTCTATATTGATCAAAGTTCTAAGAGACATTGGCTTAGATGGCAGAAACGTTTGCATAATTGCAAATTTGTATTGCGATCAAACAACATCAGATTTAGTAGACAGTTTGTAATTTGGAATGTCGCCCCTGCTTTTCAACATTTACTCTCAAAGAATTTTCAGATAAACACTTTCTGCAAATACACATACTCCGAAAGAAATGCCTTATTTCCAGAAATTTTTGTGTCGCGTTTTGCTGTCGAGTTAAGCTACCTTTTTGTTTGTTATCATTCAGATCGTCAAATTAAGTTACTGTAGTGCCAATATTTTTCTTTTATGTACCGTTTTGTTTTTAAATTGTACTTATTCGACAAGGGTGAATCAATAAAAAAGTTGCTTCAGATTTAGGCGTTGGAGAAGTAACTGTTGGAGATTGGAAGCGTCACGGAATGAAATCGAACAGTGGGTCAATCAAAGTGTGAGCGGTGGGAGTGGATTGGCGTGCAAGACTATGAAGAGAGGAGACCATGAACAAACTTCTAAGGCGCTGTTCTTGTGGTTTTCACGAATAAGAGGATTGGGTAGCCCAATAAGTGGTCCAATACTTCAAGCAAAAGCTATTGAATTCCACAAGAAGTTTATGGATGGAGGAGAAAATTTTTGTGCTGGTGGGAGATAGATTTACTCAGGAAAGAAGAAATATGGCATCCGACAATTGAATATTTGTTGCGAAAAAAACTTTCTGCCGACTCAACTGTAATGAGACCAGCCTTTATTTTACAATGCTTTCTTTGAAAACACTAGCTGCCAAAAATTAAGAAACTGCAAGCGAACATGAAAAATAAAGAGGAAGTCCTAATCATGATCTGCAACAATGCTTCTGGTTAATTAAAATTAAGGCCTCTTTTAATGGGAAAATCTTAAAAACCAACGGCATTCAAAATTATTTAAAATGTTTACTTACAACCTATAGAAAGCAACGCAATGCACGGATGGACTGTAACATTTTTAAGAACTGGTTTTTTAATGACTTTGTACCAGTCATTAATGTCTACCTAAAAAACAAAAATCTGCTTCCGAAACCTTTGTTGTTATTGGACAACCCACGATCCCATCCAGACGCAAGTTGATTGATTAGTGGTTAAATAAGAGATGTGTTCTATCCACACAATGTGGCGTCTCTCATTGAATCCTTAGACCAAGGCGTTATAGAAGCAATGAAGAGGAATTACCGTTGGAGGCTTTTTCAAATGCTAAACAGGCTGAATGAAGGGTTGACTGTAACTGACGACGTAAATATGTCCACTATTCAAAAATCATAGAAAAAATTATTTCAGATAGTAAATAAAACACTGGATCTTCAAAAAGAAACTGATAACTGTGAAGTTAATACTATAGAAAACCTAACCAATTAATTACCAGTTAAATATCCAATCGGAAACCAAGACGTCATCGACTGTATAAATGAAGATGAAGAAATGGAACTGACAGATGACGTAATTTTCGATCTAGTTCTAAACATCAACCATGAAGAAGAAGATACATATAAGATAATTCAAAACATTTCTTATTCCGATGAGTTGAAGGCCCTTGAAGCAGATCTCGCATACATCGACCAGCAAGAGGAATCGACGACAGTGGATGTCCTTCATTTCCAACGTTCAACATCGCCACCTCAAAAAGAGGAATAAAGCTTACGCAAAAATAAATCAAAGACTTTTTTAAACAGTAATCTTGATAAGGTAAATGTTTTTTTCTTTTATCACAGTTATCGTTATTTATGTGTTTTTCTACAAGTACAACCAATCTCGGTGTTAACCGAGTTTTTTTTTTCGTATTCGAAGTATTCACGGTCCCAATTATCTCGGATGATCGCGAGTCGGCATAAAAATTATTTTGCAAATTCCAGAAAAAAAAAACCGAATTGTAGAGGAAGTGAGCCAAATATGGAATATGCTCTTAATATGGAACACTGTATTTTCTAGAAAAGTTAATCGGCAACGTTGCATTTATCCAAACCAAAAAAGGTACCTTTGGCTGTAGTAACGTGACAGCATTCAGTTCTGATCTAGTGTTCGTAGTGTAAGTAGAGTTGCCTTCAGAGTTATTTTAGATTCCGGGAGTTTTTTGTAGGTAAGTACTTTAAACAAGAATAGTATAAGTTCTGGATGAAATATAATTTTGGTAACACCCATCTATTATGTAATAGGCATGTTTTCTTGTGTTTTCTTAAACAAAAACTCTGTATCTTTTTCGCATGTAATGATATTGCAGTTGGAAATTCAAACATTGTAGTGTGCCTAATATGGAATACTTGAGGGTATTAAATATGGAATATTCCATATTCGGAACATTTTTTTGTCATAATATGATATAACAAATATATCTATCTATTATGTTACTTATCGAGTTTCGTAATTAGTTTGGTTTGAAGATTACATTTCTATTTGTTGCAGGAAAATGCCACAGAAGAAGAAAAGTGATAAACCCTGTAGAAAGTCGTGGAACAAAGATGACATGAAACGTGCTATTCAGGCCGTTAGGATCAAAGAAATGGGATATAAAAAAGCAGCAGACACCTTTGGAATACCCCGTACCACTTTATTTCGATTGGCATCTAAACCTAATGATGCTGTAGACAAGAAATTAGGTAGACCCCCTGTTTTACCAGAAAATTTAGAAACAAAATTGGTAGAATATTTACTTTTAATGGAAAAGAAGTTCTTTGGATTAACTAGACGGGATGTTAAACATATGGCTTTCCAGTTAGCTGCTGCTAATAACTTACCAAATCCATTTTCGAAAGAAACTGAAAGTGCTGGCAGAAAGTGGCTAGATTTATTTCTAAAAAGACATAAAAGTGCGATTTCTATAAGAAAGCCAACCGGAACCTCAATTCATCGGGCTAAAGGTTTCAATAAGGAAAATGTTAGCCACTTCTTCGATCTTCTGGAGTTAGCATTCGAGAAGCATCAATATCCTGCAGATAGAGTTTTTAACGTTGACGAGACTGGGTTGTCTATCGTCCAATCGAAGATACAGTCTGTTCTGGCTTTGAGGGGTGCTAAGCAAGTTGGCTCGATAACGTCTGCCGAGAGGGGATCTCTAGTCACAGCTGTTTTATGCATGAGTGCAGGGGGAACTTTTGTTCCACCATTACTTATTTATCCTAGAAAGAATATGAATATTTTGCTACAAAAAGGAGCCCCTCCTGGATCAAAAATTGTGTGCCATCCGAGTGGCTGGATTCAAACGGAAATATTTACAGAATGGTTTCGGCACTTCATAGAAAAAACAAGACCATCACAAAGTGATCCAATATTGCTAGTTTTAGATGGGCACCATTCGCATTGTCGCAACTTACAAGTTATCGATTTAGCAAGACAAAATTTTGTGGAGATATTGTGCCTGCCCCCACACTCTACCCATTATATGCAGCCGTTGGATAAAACTTTCATAGGGCCTTTAAAATCTCACTATAGTGAGGAATTAAGAGTATTTCTTCGAATCAATCAGAGGGCTGTCACACCTTTCGACATCTCTGAATTATTTGGTAGGGCTTATTTGAAAGTCCAAACTGGGGCAATAGCCGTTAATGGCTTCAGGAAAACCGGCATATATCCCACAAATCGCAATGTTTTCGAACACCACGATTTCCTTGCTGCTGAAGAGGCATCGCAATCTGACACTCCATTAAACGAAATTTATGATGAAAATGGGACTACTGACCAATCAAAAAGGAATACGTTTATCGAGCCTCATCAAATATCACCTTTGCCGACATTAAGTAAGAAAAAAGGACCTCAAAGAGGAAGAGCACCAGGAAAAGCTGCAGTTATAACCTCATCCCCATACAAAGAAAACCTAAATAATTCAATAAATTCTCCTTTATCGAACAAATCAAAGAATATGGCAAAGAGAAATGTGATATTCGATCTATCCCATTCACAACCATCTTGTAGTGGTGTCAATATTCCCAAATCAACGATGAAACGATCACATTGTAAAGAGTCCTCTTCATCGGAGTCTGACTTCGAGAGTTTAGATGACAAATCATCTGACGATAACATCACAGAAATAGGGATACTTAACAGATTTAGGAGATCCAGATTGTAGGGGAAAGGATGAGGTAGCTGGTTCGATAAATTAAAAGTAAATAAGTATTTGAAAAATTATGATCTCACCTTCCTACATTTGGTAGATAAAAAATAATTAAACCTCGAAGGACCAGCGACCCATAGGTCGCAAACTTGCGGATATGTAATTATGTAGTGAGTAGTAAAATAGAAAATGAAATAATTAAAATAAGAATAAAAGCTAGAAATATTTTTATTACATTATTTACAAAAATAAATAAAAAAGCGGAATCGCCAACCAATCACCCTTTTTATAATAATAAAATATAAATGTTTATGTACAATGTTCTTTAAACGCACAACTGTTTATATGAAAATATAGAACAATAAAGTTTATATGTAGATTATTGAATATCCGGCAACCCTGTAATTTGTCGGACCGGCATTCATGAAAAGTTGGCACGAAACCGTAGATTATCTTCTGTATGAAAAAATTATTTCAGGTACTTACATATTTGATGCACAAACACTGAATTTAGTTTAATTAACTATTTAATAAAATAAGTTATTCAAAAACTGCTTCTATTTGAGAAGCGCGAGAACAGAACTATCTTGTTTCTATTTGAGAAACTGAAAAAATGAATTGACTTACGTCCTTCTATTTGAGAAGGCAGCAACGAAGTGATATTAAGGGTAGTTGATTTGAATAGATTAATGTAAAATTCTGACAGGCGCAGAAGATACGAAACAGCACGAAGAAGGGATGTCGTGCTGATCGTATAGACTTTAATTTAATTTAGAAGACAATTTAGTGGAATAATAATAATTATTAGAATAATAAATAAACTATTGTAGAAAATGTGAATAATTTTCTACACGATGCAGTGTGTTTTTATTGCGATGGAAGTTTTTTAAACGATGTTCGAGGCGAAAATTGGATACGCTGTCTGTCCTGTCAGCAGTGGTGCCATGTTGATTGCGCAGGGGCAGAAACGGAAACATTCGTATGTGATTTCTGCAAAGAAAATTAAAAAACTGCAAGGTATCTTTCTCTTAAAGATTTAAAATTATTTATAAGAAAATGAGAAAAGTTTACGTTATCAATAAATATTTTTCCTATAATTTTGTTTTATTCCATATTTAGAATATTACAGTGTTCCATATTAGGTGCATATTTCGTATTAGGTACAAAAACGTGTTCAATGAAGTAAAAGTTTTTTGTGAAAAACTTATCGAATTGATTGAATCCTCAGATAATAATTCCGATGAACGAAATTATGATCCAATTTAGCTTAAAGAATTAGATTCATTTGATCGAAAACCACCTATTGACAGCAAAAAATAAAAATGGTATTCCATATTTGGCTCCTTTCCTCTAATATAAATTTGTTTTTTCAAAAATTAATGTTATAATAATATAACATTAATTTTAGTTTATATTTAGAGTTCTACCTAAAATTATGTATTTCTAGCAATACATTGTTATGCAAAAATACCTCTAAAATGGAGAAGAATCTCAGATTTGACTATTTTCAAATCTCTTTTACTTCAAAACTTTCCTATGGATTATATTAGACTGAAGTGTGCAATTTCCTTAAATGATTTTATTTTGTTCCTTGTAAATCCTTGAATGAATATTTGTAGATCTATCTGTAATTTATAAAGGCTTTAAAGCACCCCATACAAAAGCAGCAGATTTATTGAAAGTTTTCGGGAAAATGCTATAAAAACTCGAGAGTTAATTGAGTAAAGACAAAGGGGCTTTTATTTCAGCACACCTAAAAATAAGACGGCATAGATGGAGAGACATTTCAATGCAAACATTTAGATTGAAATCCTAAGTATTAATTAGATGTAGGCAAGAATTATATTATATTAATATACGAGTATACCATGAAAGTTATTTATTTCTGATATCATGTCACAAACAGGAATAAAAAATTGTGACAATATTAACGGCTAAACTTTTAGTATAAATAATTTAACCATTAGGTACTAACGCGTAGTCTATAACCTATACTTATACGCGAAGTCTGTATAAAGTAGAAAGAAACAACGGCTGCATATTCTCATTACCTTGTATGAAGCTATGTATATGCTTTAAGAATGGCGGCAAATTTTTCATGAAAAATTCACAATGAACAATTCTCCGTAGAATACTTCTTACACCCTCGTCATATGTGAATATTCTAGAATTTGATTGACACAGTCGTTTTTTACGTTTTTTTGGCGATTTCAACGTTCCACTCTGTTTTTTTTCTTTTTTGAAATTGTAAATGCTTCTTTCGCTAACACCAGTCATCAACGAAGTACGTCTTACAGCAGCACTTACATTAAGTTGTTCCGATTGACAGCAACACATTTAACACTACGAGTTTAGCGCAACCGTTAAATAATTCACCGGATTTAAACTTATGGGACTACATGTTCTCTGTTGAAACTCGGACTTAATTTTGAAGTGTAGTTCGTTTTAAAAAGCATTTTCACCCCCTACCTATCCTTAGGATGGGTAGGGGGTGAAATAGGGAAAGCTTGGAGTTTATCAAATACTAATTATGACAAACAAGTTTATGGCCATATTTAGGTGATTATGTTAATGATGGTAATTTGTAGCAGAAGTTTTACAAAATAAATGAAGACCTACATAACATAATTTCCTAGAAATTATGTAGGTTTTTTCTATTTTATATAAAACATTAAATCTACACTTATTGTATGTTGTTCTTGTAAAGAGATGTTCAAATGTTACTCTTATGAATATGATTCAATTGTATATCTCATGTTGACGTTTTATATGCAAAATTAATAGTTTTCGTTGTCAATAACTCATCAATGCCCATTTATTCTACTGTATACGTATACATGATATAAAATATTTTACTCATACTGACGGCAGATGCATTTTATCCAAGCCGGTCCTGTGAGATAATGAGCAATCAACAGCTGGAGAAAACCGGCAACCCTGTGCGTTTATTCTCCATAAGAAAAGCATTGCCGTATATTATCCGTACTGCACTCTCAGTGTGACATTTTCGATAGTCTAACATTCTACGAACAATTGTAAACTATTATGTATGACACACCTCATGAAGAACCCTTAATTCTTATGGGTGACTTTAATGCACGAATCGGAAACGAGATAGTTCCAGGAGTAAAACAAAGATTTAACGAAATCCATGTCAACCCAAATGGAGAACTCATGGCTAATCTCTGTGTTTTTAACATACTATGAATTAATAATACATTTTTCGACCATAAGGGACATTTTCGACTACTAGCAAAGATAAGCATGAAAATAACACCAAAACAGTTTCTACAGGAAATCACCAAGGAAAAATTCAATGTAGAATCACTAGGAAACGACTCTATAAGAGAAAGGTGACAAAGTAGACTAGCATAGAAGATACAGCTAAAACTAATAGACGACATCGAAGATATAGACGCGAGCTGATAACTATATCGAGCTGTCACATAAAATAACTATCAGCTTTAGTTATTAATACAATTTATTTTACAAAGCGTTTCAATAAACGTCAAGCTATTGATAGTTTTAAAAATTATTGTCAAAATCACAGAACTCTAAATTTACTGAATTACTTCAAAACTCTTTGGCACTAGAAGTTTTATTTATTTAAGACCTTCACGACCAGACAAAATACCAAGTGTTAGATATTGTTGAACTCGTATTGAAGTAGGGATTCCAATAATAGTACAATCTACAGAGTATTTTATATAGAAAATCAAAGTGACTAATGATATCAGAAAAACCTTAAACCTCGCAACATTGCAAGCATCACATTTAAAATCTCTATTGTACAATTTGGACCATTTATTTAAGAGATATTTAGGCGTTTTCAGACTTCTAATCTACTCTGTATATACAGGGTGGTGAATCGTCAAATGGGCCATAGGAAACCCAGTGGAAAATTCTAAATTGTTGAATTTCTGCTTCCCTAATTTTCTTACATCAAAAGTCAAGAAAAACTATTTGTAGAGGACTGAAATATGTATCAAAAACAAATGTTAAAATTGTTATACGAATTAAACGTATTCCAAAATCTTGCAAGAATATAATACATTTTTCAGACCATCCCTTAAAGTTTACACGCTGTAGAACAAGTTGCGTTTGGTCATATTGATGTTCTGATATTTGACAATTTTTGAATTGCCAAAATTTTTATTTTGTGATTGGTTGTTTCAAAAAGATAAAGTTGATTAAAAATGTATTCAATTGATGGGAAAGTAGCAATAATAAAATGTTTTATTCGGACAATAGTGTTTTGACAACATTTTGAAAATACTGGGACCATAATTTCTAATTATACCTGTACAAACAATATTGATCTTATTATCCAGATTTAGCCATACGGCTCACACTCCCTCTAAGGGAAAAATTCGCTCATCCCAGATACCTACGGTATCAAAAGGATTGAGCTCTGGTAGGACTCTTTCCATGTTATCGAGTCCTAGGTGACTTGGTACGTTGGTGTATCTCCTAAAAATTTTCGCACGCATCTGGACGTCGAAAGTAGCACAGCTTTCTGCATATCCTTATATAGATGTTCATTTAGAACCAGCTTTTTTATGTTTTCTAGGAGGTTCTTCGGAATTACTCCAGTGGTAGAAAGAATAATAGGTATCGTCTGGGTACTTTCCATTCTAGATTGCCTACTTATTTGTATTTCTAGATCTCTGTACTTGGCGATCTTTTCGTTGTACGTAACACGCAGATTATTGTTGTTAGGTATCGCCACATCGATTAGAGTTGTTTGTTTTGTTAGTTTATTAACTAGTTGATCTTATTATTATTATTATAATGAATTCAACGAAATACATATATTTTACAGTTTTATTCTTATTTAAATAATAAACTTATTTTAATACTTAAAATAATACAAAAAATTAAACATATCGTTAATATCTACGTCATTTTTGAAAACTGTAACCTTTGCGCAGTTGCTTTTCACTTCATAAATCATAGAAAATCTAAAAAACATTAGATTTCAACAATTTTTTTATTTCTTTTATCATATTTAATACTAATTATCCTATGCCCAACGAATACAAATCCAAAGATATAAAAATTTTAGTTTATTTACAAGAATTGTATTTACAACTACACTGGTTTCGTTTATAACAATATGTCAATATAATGGGTTTAAAAATCGAAAGTAACAGTTATAAATATTTGAAATTGATTTCCGTTTAACAAAATTTTAAATTACGGAAAAACTATCAGTCCTAGTTATAGGACATCCGCATATCATTCGAAAGAGAAACATTTTTTTAATTTAATAATTCATTAATATACCATACGAGTGGCCTCACGTTAATTCATGATCCTAAACTTACTTCCACCATCTCTTCAGAGCAAAGTTTGAAAAAAAAATATAACCCGGATATCTGTTTTTTAAGTAACAACCTCGAAGACCGATGTACCAAAGTAGTATATGGCCCCATACCAAAAACTCAGCATAGACCAATTGGTATAAATATCTTGCCAATTGTCAGACCACAAGCTATTCCATTTAGAAGAAGATTTAACTTCAAAAAGGCAAACTGGCAAAAGTATGCAGACATGCTAGATTCTGAGCTGCTACGTCTTGAACCAAAAGTACGAAAAATTTGTAGAGGTACTCAAAAATGTGTCTAATATCATGTCCATGTTCCGAGTCCGCAAAGAACTAATGAGAACATACGAAACCCTCTATTTCACTGAGCCTGTTAGCCAAGAAACGGCTGACTGTGGAGCAGTACTACTCCATCAGCTAAGTCAAGCCAGAGAGGAAAAGTGGATTGAAACCCTGGAAAAAATGGAGATGACACATAGTAGCAAAATAGCATGGAACCTTGTAAAAAACTAGCGATGATCCAAAAGAACATCAACCACCTTGCAAGGTTACAGAAAACCAAGTCGTTGCTCAACTCCTTACGAATGGAAAACTAATAACCGATATAAGGACCCAAACACTAGGAAAAGATTGGATTCGAGACAAACCACCTAGAAACTCCTTTTACCCCAAAAGAACTCCACGACGGTATAAACAGGTTAAAAAACGGGAAAGCTGCAGGTGTGGATGATATATGCAGTAAACAAATAAAGCATCTAGGTCAAAGAGCAAAAAACTGGATCTTGCAATTTTTATAACACGTGCTGCAAAACCTGCAAAATTCCAAATCGTGGAGGAATCTAAAGTAATAGCCTTGTTAAAACAGGAAGGACCCAGAAATTCCCAGTAGCTACAGACTTATTTCGCTATTGTGTCGACAAGCACCTCATCCTACAACAAAGAAGATTCATACCCGAAAATCTTGCACCGGTCAAGTCCCCGCATTAACAGAACACATTGAAAGGTATTTGAAAAAAAACTTATTTCTTCTACTTACTTCTCTTTCTAGAAAAAGCCCCTAACAGGGGCTGCTTTTGTAGATCTGACAGCAGCCTATGACACAGTAAGGCACAAAACATTGCTCCGCAAATTATACGACACTCTCAATGACCACCATCTGGGAAAGCACTTCCTGTATGCTGACGATCTTGCAATATGTGCTCAAGGAAATAGTTTTGAAGAAGTGGAGGAGAAACTCGAAACTGCCTTAAAAACAATGACAGCGTACTATCTGCAGAATTCTCTGAGACCCAATCGCTCTAAAACCCAGGTCTGCGCTTTCCACCTTCGCGCAAAGGAAGCTAAGCGAAAACTCCAAATTGTGTGGAATGGTAATACATTAGAACACACAAATTAACCTATATATCTTGGAGTAATTCTGGATCGGTCCCTCACCTACAGACAACATTGCATAAAAACGAGAGGGAAAGTAACAACTAGGAACAGCATACTCACAAAGCTAACGGGAAGTAAATGGGGCGCACGTCCTGGCGTTTTAAGAACAACGGCACAGACACTGTGTTTCTGAACTGCTGAATATACGTGCCCCGTTTGGGGCAGATCTGCCCACACCAAACAAGTTGATACTGCGCTAAATGAGACATGCAGGATAGTAAAGGGGTGCATGAAACCAACGCCAGTTTCAAATATATATAAAGCAGTAGGTTTTGCAGAACCCTCAACATAGAGATAGCTCCAATACATAGAGAAAATTAAACAGATCGCGGACGAGCGGTATGCCCTATGCAAAGCACGAAAGCGACTAAAATCTAGAGAAAAGCTTCCTTGGAACAGTAGAGGATGAACCGCGTATTTTCCTTTTCCCCAGGTTTAATGGACCGGCCAGTCCCTAGACTTTAAAACGTGAAAAAATATGAATAGGATAAGAACGGGGGTCGCTACAGTAAAATCAAACATGGCAAAATGAATAAAAATAAACCAAGATGATGTGAACTGTGACTGTGGAGAAACCATCGAGCAAAAAGACAAAAGAGGGAATCTAATCCTTATGAAAAGGAGACCAAAAAAGTGGCCTCTGATGGCGGACGTATCCGGAAATGCGAATGCGCCAAATTTAAATTTTCCGACACTTATTAACAGTAGCTGTATAGTATTTTTTCAGAATGTGTCTTAGACGAGAAAGTTTTAATTAATTTTTAACGGTAATAGTCTAAAATGCGACACAATTGTTAAAAAACTTCAATATAAATAAGATTTCATGTGACATTTGGAACAAACAATAACATAACCTTAACTAAATTTGATATCAAACAAGGAGAGAGACTCTCTTTCCTTGTTTAATGTGGCCTCTAAAGATCTCACTTCCTATCTAACAATATTTTTGCCCCCACTACCTTTACATTCCCTCTTTTGTCTTTTTGCTCGATGGGAGAAACACAGAATATGAAACATCTTCTTACATGCAGAAATTGTCCTCATCGATGTACCCTTGAAGATTTGTGGCTCGCCAAGAAAGATGGAACCGACGTAGTTCGATACTGGGAAATTTTATAAATGACATATCCGGACACGATAAAGTAAAGTAAGTAATTGTATAGTTCTACAATACGACCAAGGGAGAAGTTGACTCACTAGATGAGAAATGTTACAAAAGTACTTGTAGACGTCGTAGCCAAATATGGCCAATAGGAATATTTTTTGAAGAGAAATAAAAATGTAAACGAAAAATGTTAAAATATGTAGGGTACCCTTTTTAAAACAATGCAATTTGGTATCATATTTCCTTAGTGGAACCCCCTAAAAATGCCGTACAAAAATATTTGGCCAAAAAAAACTTACCTCCTTGAGTGGTAGGACTGAAGGTGATCTTATCAGTCCGAAAACGTTTTGTCACACACACACATACACACGCGAAGCGTTCAACCCAACCCCTAGTGTCATGTGTATACCACTGCTAATCAGTGGGATCCACATGACCGAAGATCAAACCGGTCTCGCTTCAGAAGAGCTAGTCATTCTGAATCGGTACCTATCTGACCCCCAGGTTTTTCCTCCACCCCTTTGCTACGTGTGACATACGTAACAAAGGCTTATGAACTTTACGTAGGGCTATTTGGGTAATGAACAAAACCCTACGTATCGACATGGTTGTGGTTAAGCCACCTGAAATTAAGGGGTAGCTAGAAGCTTTTCTCCCTAGTTACTTTACTGAATTTAATTTGGTATTAGCATTGCTTTGGACCTGATGTCCCTAAAGAGTGTGTGCCCCCACACGGAGAGGCACCAACCTAGATTGGTGCCCCTCCGTACAGGGAAATGTGTGTGTTCGGGCACTCAGCTGCCGATTTGACAAAAGTTAATTTGTTCTCCTCGCCAGCTGAGCCCCCGATCGGTCTGGCCACCGAGCCCATGCTTGCCGCGCTATGGCCTCGATGCTCAGAAGTCGCGTGCTGGTCTCTCAAATGGACCTGCCTTAAGGGCCTAAGCCAACAAGTTGGCTGTACAAAGAGAGCTGACGGCTCTCTTTGTACCATTATCTTGCGTGTTAGTTGTATTGTGATACGAGTCGGTATCACGTATCATATCGCACCCGGATTATGAAAGTATATTTCATTGTCACTATAATTCACTCGCGTGGCTAGAAGGTCTTTTATCGGATTTTTTGCTTATACTAATTAATACTAAAACTTAAGTCTACGTGATTTTTTTGGTGAGTAATTACCGGTGCCCGGAACTATAAAATGCCAGACCTCAGTCCCTACCCATTTTTTTTTTTTTTTTTTTTTTTTTTTTTTTTTTTTTTTTTTTTTCTACTTCTAACCCGCGTTGCCTTTGACTAGTCTGTGCCTATCTCTGTCATTATGTTGATTTTATGCTACTGGGACATATCCTGCTATCTGTTGTTTAGGCCGTCTATGTGTCGTCCTAACGTTTTCGTCATAATCTATTAGCTCACGCAGCTTTCTGTTGGGGTGGTTTCTTAACTCGTTGAAGATGTCGAATGCTTTTTCGTTCATGGTGTGAAGTATTCTTTTCTGCTTTGTGTCTCTATATATGTATCGTAGAGGTACATATCTTGGTACGTTGAGTGCGTCTCTAATTAGCTGGTTTTGTGCTACTTGCAGTTTCTTTCTATTTGATTTGCATGTGTGTCCCCAAGCTGCTGATGCGTATGTTAGCGTTGGAAGGATAACACTGTTTGCTACCCTTATCTTTGTCCAGAAATTTAGTTTGCTTTTCTTGCCTATTAATGAGGCAAGTTGTATCTTTGTTAATTTTGCTTTGTGCACTATTTGATTAACATGTTCAGTGAATGTAAGCTTGTGATCAAGGGTCACTCCTAGGTATTTAGCTTGATTGCTCCATTCTATGTTTTCATTTGCTAGATTCAGTTGTGTGTTGGGTACTTGTCTTCGTTTTCTAAACATGACGGCCTGTGTTTTGTCCGGGTTAAGTGCGATTTTCCACTTTATGCACCACGCGTGTAGCCTATTTAGAGAACGTTGTAAGTCTCTGGTTGCAAAGTTTATGTTTCTGTTGCTGGTTGCTAACGCTGTGTCATCCGCGTACAAGCTGAGCAGTGTTCTGTAGTCGCTAGGTGTATCAGCTGTGTATATGGTATACAGGTAAGGGGACAACACAGCCCCCTGAGGCACACCCGCCTCCAGGGTTCCGACCTCGGATAGGGCAGGCCCTATACGAACTCGGAATCTCCGGTTTGCCAGGTATGACCCAAGGAGACATGTCATCGCCTCACTGTAACCATTTTGGTTCATTTTGTATAGTAGGCCTTCGTGCCATACTCTGTCAAAAGCTTTACTAACATCGAGGAAGGCTGCAGCTGTGTACATTTTTTCATTATATGCTTTCGTGATGTATTCGGTAAGCCTGAGTACTTGCAGTTCGCATGAATGTCTTGATCTAAAGCCGAACTGAGCTTCTGGGATCATTCCAATTGCTTCAGATTCTGATTGCAATCTTTTTAAGATTATTCTTTCTGCTAATTTGCTTAGACACGATAGTAAGCTTATCGGTCGGTAGTTTTGTGGAAAGCTCCCGTCTTTTCCCGGTTTTCCAATCATGATAACTTCTGCTTCTTTCCATCTATCTGGAAAGTATCTTAGTCTCAGTATTCCGTTTATAATGTTTGTGATGTACACTATGATTTTATTTGGTACATTTTTAATTGCTCTGTTTGTGATTTTGTCCGGTCCAGCTGCTTTCTTTGGATTTAATGCTTTTATTAGTTCTTTGACTTCTTCCGGACTTGTGTGTTCTAAGCCAATTAAGCCTTTTCTTCTTTTTAAGCGTCTAGCGCTTCTTTCTACTTCTTCTGTGAAGTCTAAGTCTTCTGCAGGGTGAAAATTTTGTGTATTATTTGCTTCGAGTGTTTCTCGCATTACTTCGACTTTGTCCTGATTGGTGTAAACTATACCGTCAAGTCCGTGCAGTGGCGGTATGGGTTTTTTGTCTTTTCTGAGTATTTTTGATACTTTCCAGAATGCGGATTGGTTTGGGTTTAGCTCTTGGATATAATTGTCCCAGCATTCACTTCTGTGCTCATTTAGTCTTCTTTTAACTTCCCTGTCTAGTTCGTTAGCAATTCTTTTGTCTTCTTGGTTCCTTGTTCTTTGAGCTCTTCTTCTTTTCCTGTTTTTTTCTTTAATGAGATCTTTTAGCTCATTAGATATTTCTTCAAATCTACCTTTTTGTGTTATTTTATTTTCGGTTTTTGTACTGGCCTCAAAGGCATTTAGCATAGTTTGTTCTAATTTTGTGATACTATCTTCAAGTTGTTCTATGTTGTTAATAGTCGGAATTGCTCCGATATTTTCGCTTACTACTCTTCTAAAGTTCGGCCAGTTTGTTTTCTTTGTTTGGTGGGGCTGCAGTGGATTTATTTCCACTGCGCCTAGGGTCATGACGATTACATTATGCGTGGAATCGCCTTCATTTACTGTTTGTATTTCGTGTTGTTGCCCTATATTGTGCAGAATTGCTATGTCGATGTGTGAGGGAAATTCTCCGTGATAGCATGTTGGGTCTGTAGGACCCGCTACAATGGTGTTGTTTTTGTTTTCGAGATAGGCACAGAGTCGTCTACCGTTCGCATTTGTTCGTCGGTCGTACCAGTTGGGCGATCTAGCATTCAGATCGCCGATAATTATCGTCGGTTCATCGGAGTTTAGTATTAGATCGAGATCTTCTCTAAATATCGGCTCGTTAGGCCTCACGTACGCCGAAACAATTTTCAGCGTCTCGTTAGGCATAACGATTCGTATTATTGTAGCTTCCATGGTGACCAGGCCAAGTGGTGTGGGCACTAGATGGTGGTCTATTTGCCCTCTTATCATAATGGCCGTGCCACCTGATCGCGCTCTATGATCGTCTCTATAGATGACATAGCCTGGAATTTTGGTTTTAATTCTTTCGACTAGTTTAGTCTCTTGTAAGGCCATGACATCTATAGCGAGTCTGTTGGTAAACTCGTCAAGAATGTTTAGTTTCGACCGAATCCCGCCCGAATTCCACGATCCGATTTTTAGCTCGTCCAACTGTACTGGCATTATCCACACTTACTCATCGCCTCGAAAGCACGGGTGAAGTTTTCAAACATACCATAAAATTGGTTTGTCATTTCTTTAAATTTGTTGTTCATGATATTCATGATTTCTTCTGTTGAGGCATTAGTTGATACAGCTTCTGTTACAGGAGCAGCGTTGGGTGTTTTGGCTGCTTTAGTTGCTGCGGCGTAACTTAGGTTAGGCCGTGTTGTTGGTGCACTTGGTGCATCCTTGTACCTTGGCGGTACCGTTTGTTTGGCTTTCTTTTTGGGTGCTTTGGTGCACCCCCTGTAACTTGCTGTGTGTGCTCCTTCGCAGTTAGCACACTTGGCCGGGGTTTCTCTGTCCTTTGGACAGTCGGAGGAACGGTGATAGTCCCCGCATTTTACGCAGCGAGAGGCGCAATGGCAGGCGCTAGAACCATGGTAAAAGTCCTGGAAATTGTAGCATTGAACTACGTCTCTTTTTTGTTTGTGTTCATCTTCGACTCTTATACGAAGATAACAGAGATTTGTTATTTGTTTTGCTTTTTCGGCATCCTCTTCGGCTACCGTTATTTTGAATAGAGGGAGTTGCACCTTTTTTCCCTCTCTTATTCCGACAACTGTTTCGGCTTTGATAGCTTCAATGCCTTTGTTCTCCAGCTCTATTAGTAGCGTTCTTAACTCAATTTTGGTGTGTAATCCGCGGATTACCAACCTTTTGTTTTTTGGTGCATCAATTGGGTATGCGATAAAGTTTACCGCAGGACGATGTTCCTCTAGGATTTTGACCATTCCTAAATACCCATCTCTGTTTTTGGTCTGTATGACGACAGACCGCCCTGACTTTGCGAACTTGTTGTCCGACTGAATGGATTTCTCTGCGGCTTTCCGCAGGATATTTTGGCTTTCGCCCACTGATTTTAATATTATAGCTGGAGGCTTTGGTTCTTTAGGTGTTTTGTCAGTGGGTACCACTGGATCGTCGTTTTTGCTTGTTGTCGGTTCTTTGTTTAGGGCTCTTTTGGATTGACGTGATCTAATCGCGTCATCCAAAATTTTTTCTTGTCGCTTTTCGACAATTTCTCTTTGTTTTTGCGCAGCGCTCACAGTTTCTGTGGGCGTGGCTTTATCGTTGAGTTTAGCAGTGGTATTTTGCTTTTTTGATTTTGTGGCTACTTTTTGCCAGGACTCCTCGCATTGTTCTTCAATTATCTGGGGCTTTTTAGCCTCATCCAATTGTTTGGCGATTTTTTCAGGTTTAGTTACCTTGTTTTCTCGCCATTCATCCTCGCGCACGCGCTTTACGGGGACTGTTGTTTCTTCTCTTTGCTCTGTTAATTGCAATATTCTTGCAATTAACTTTTTATTTTCTTCTTGCAACTCCTTGAGTTGCTCGACTAATGCCTCGACTTTGCGATCGTGCGATCTTTGCATGTCGTCCATTTTTTGGACGATCATCTGCAGCGTCGTTTGTTCCTCCTCTTTTTCTTTATGCTTCTTGTTTTCTGTCACAGAGCTTAGCTCTGGACTGGAGCACGGTCGCTTTTTTCTCCCGTCTTCGCTGCGACGAGCAGTGTGGACATTGTCGAAGAAATTTCGTTTTGAATTAAAGTCATCTAATTCTAGGTTGGATGCAGTTGACTGACGGTCAACAGCATCGTTACATTCATTATCCGAAAACGGATCTTCGACTAGGGTGTCCATCTCTGACATAGTCGGAGATGGAGGGGTTGGTGGGATGGAGTCTGGAGCTGTATCTCGTGATACATACTCTGACCCTGCTGGGTTATGGGATTTGGGTGTCTCGACATGAGCTGGAGGCTCTGTGGTCTCATGAGAGGCCGACGACATTTTAAAGATCTGTCTATTTGGTAGATCGCTGTTTTTTGTTTGTCCACCCGACACGTGTCGAGTGGATTCTGGGTGCCTTCCCAGACCCTGACTCGGTTGTTCACTCCTGTTTCCAGGAGGGTGCCTCTTGCCGTTTCTCACTTTACAGGCGCAGGGGCCGTTGCTGTCCGACCTAGGTTCAAAACTAGGCCTTACAGTGTCAACCCTGTCGACACCATGCAAAGATCCCGAATCTTCGTGAAAGCTAATTATTATAGCCCTCCGAGAGAGGCCTATAAATTCAACCTCTCTGCGGTTTAAGCTAGTAATAAACTCGCATTCACTCTTCTCTTTAAATTGCGCCAAGCGCCCGAGCCACTGCGGTGTCTTACCCACCGCTGGAGCTGATAAGCTCCGTTAAACTCAGGTCAGTTGTCGCTCCTCAAAGAACACGTCCTCGCTGCTCGGCTACTCGAACCGAACTCTTAAACGTTTTGTCATGTAGCCCTTCTACTTAAATAGATATACCTGTTATAAAGGAGTTTTTAATAGAAGTTTTTTATTTTGTAATTTGTTATTTTGTAAAACTAAATTTAAGGTTATCTAGAATAGTGAATGTTATTTAAGATCCGCAAAGGGAGAAAGGGAGATGAAAATGACTGAACAATTCAGAAAAAACATTGGCAACTTTTTTAATTGTATTATCACGAAAAATCAAAATTTAGATTATGCTACAAATTTCTTTCCTTTACCTTTTTGTCTAATGCTTCCTTGCACAGACACCTTCGATTTTATAGGAACAGGTTTCATCTTTGTTGCAGACACAACTAACAACTCTCTGCGTGGCAACTAGCATGAATGCAACAGTGGCTCTGGTTTGTTTGTACTCTCCAAAAGTTTACATCATCGTTCTTCATCCAGACAAAAATGTTCGCAAGCTGACTATGAATAGTGCTGCCTACAAAAAGTACAACTCCAGCTCAGCTCCCACTTCCACTTATGCTCCTGCACCTTCTACAACCACCCAAAAGGGTAAGTATAAAAATGCAAGTTTTATTTAAATAGTTTATAAAAAGACAACACACAGCATTCGAAGTATATGCAAATTCTATTGCCTAGATAACTTAGGAATAGGCACCAATTAAGTACTTTTGTTTCAAAATTTAAGGCTCAAGAAAATTCTAATTAAGTTAACATTAAACTACTAGGGCGGTCTGATAAGTACTTAACCTACAAAAGAAAAACGAAAATGTTGGAAAAGTGTGATTTATTTCCCAACACAGTCTTCTTTTAGCTAAATTAATTTGGCCCAGTGATTCTTCAACTTCTTTGGTATCTGAAAAATGTGTTTTCTCGAGATCTGCAAAGTAGGTTTCCCTGCCGCCTATGACCTCCAAATTCAAGTTAATTTCTTCCTGGAGAGCGCCTTTATTAAGTTTAAAAACAAAAGAAGTCACACGTGGCCAAATCTGGAAAATTAGGTGGATGGGGCAACAGTTCGTAGCCCAATTCGACCATGGCGATGGCGGAGGTGTGAGCGGAGGCGTTGTCATAGTGGAAGAGCACTTTTCCTTCATCAAATTGGGTCGTTTTTTGCATTTCCACATCGAATCAGCATTTGTCATTCTCCACGTAGTCGATGTAAATCACTTCTTGTGAATCCCAGAAAATTGTGGCCTTCACCTTTCCTGTCGATAGGACAGTCTTCTTCGGAGCACGTTCGCTTGGCGCCGTTCATTGTTTCGACTGTTATTTGGTCTCTGGTGTAAATCAGGGGATCCATGTTTCGTTGATGGTAACGAAATGACGTAGAAATTTCTTCGGGTTAAGATTAAATAGCAAATTATGAATATTCTTGGAAAAAACACTTTTTTAAAAACTGAATTCACAATTAAAACTTTTATTTTCGACTTACAAAGATTTTAGTAACAACAACAATAAATTAATTCGACTAAATTATAAATCAGACTGAAAATATTGATTTTTACATGGTGTTTTTATAATTTTATAATTGCTGATCTTGCAGTCCAATACGTCGCAATTTAGTCCAGAATATTCGAGCGGTAGCCCGTGTTAAATCCACGTGGTAGAATTTACTGGATGGTAACGGTCATTGTACTGTAACTACTCCATCCCCTAAAGAAGTTTTGTGAGGGACGAACAGAACTGTTGGGTTGGCCTCTTCTGGAGTTTCGTCGCTAGAGTTAGGATTTTTGTTATTTGTTTTATACCTGTAACATATATAGAGGCAGATTATTGTAATAATGATATATAAAGGAGTCATCCAAAAATGGTTATGGCTATGGTTTCATAATTTTGGGAAGCATTAGCGGTTCCTCTGGGATGGTTGTCCTTGAATTTATGTAACTCTGAATTGGGATTTTGAATTAGCATCTGGGCGAAAGATTTTGTTGTAGAACATCGAGTTGTAATTTTGGTTGATCCTGGGAATATGCCTATATAGTAGCCATCTAATAACTTTGTATGATGATGTCTCGAGTTTGGACGGTGAGTGTATTGGCAAGAAGCTCCTTGGGTGCTCAACTGCAGGATTTGTTTGACAGAGTCGTCAGTTTTCGTTGTTTCTAGTATTGTTTCCTCTTAGCAAAGATATCTTGTGTCGATTCGGGCACATGGTTCTTCCAAATATTGAAAGCATTTTTCGTTTTTGAGGAGATATGGCTCAGGAGGAATGATTGTAGTAGAGTTTACGGTAGGTATAGGAAATAAATGATAATAAGTAAAAGAATTAGGATGCGGGACAGGAAAATGAAGGATAAGTATAATACACGAGAAAAGGTAATGGTTAAGTCCATTTTGAATTGCTGTGGTCACTGCATCGTACTGGGTTTCAATTCTGTCCAATTCTTGCTTTATTGGTAGTAGTTTGAAAAAGTGTATAAAATCGTGTGTACTAGTATGAATCTTTGCTTGTCCCAGGTTGAGGGGAATTATTCCTGGGTTGTCTTTCGGGTCCTTGATCTGCACTTCCTCTCCCATCGTCAGGGTGATCTTGTGGGGAAGGTTCAGAATTAGTTTTTGACTTAGGTTGATGTTTTATGTTTTTCTTGTGAACTGTAGCTTTTGATGTGTTTACAGTCACTTCGTTATTTCTTTTTATATGTTTTGCGGAATATCGCGGAAGTAATTTATTTCTGGTAACTGTTTTTCGTGTATAGATTTTTGTGCTTGGTTTATACGTAATAGGGTCTTGTCTCGATTTGTTTCTATTTTCGATGACTTTATTTTTATTCTCTTGTGTATGCTGGTTTACTTCCTTGTTTAAATCCTTTGTTATCTCTCTATGATTTTGGATATAATTGTTCAGTATTACTTTCTGTATGTCAACGTCAAAGGGATCTTTTGCGTCGATATGTCCGTTTAATATGTCAATGGGTCTTAACTTCGTTGTTGAATGTATGTAATTATTGTACCAATTATAGCGTATAGCATTTGTTCTTTTATCGAGAGCTTTGCTTTGGTGTTCCTTAGGATTCGAAGATGTTCGGATTAATGTAGAATGAAATCTCTCAGTCATCCCGTTGGATTGCGGATTCTCTGGTGTCGTATAGTGGATTAAGATTTTATAGAGTCTACAAATTCTATATAATTGTATTGCTCTATTTTTAAATTCCTACCATTATCGGCTACTATCATTGTTGGGAGTCCATGATGTGTTATAAAAATTAATAGGGCGTTGAGTACATTGATTGCATTTCCTCCATTTATTGGGTAGGCTTGTCCACTTCCACCGCTTTGAAAATGCGTCTATTATGGTTAGAAACTTCTGTCCATCAGCCTTGGAATAAATCAATGTGAACTATTACCAGTGGTTTAGTGGGAGTTGGTGTAACCATAAATTTTGGTTTGGGAGGAAGTGTGTCGTATTTATTTTCTTGACATATATCGCAAAAGTTTATGATATCTTTTATGTCCTTCTTAATATTAGGCCAATAATATCGTTTTCTTATTTGACTTTCTGTTTCAGCTATTCCTCTATGATTCGTTTTTCCTTCATGATAGTTTTTTATAATTTCTTTTTGTTGTTCTTCTAGGTTAACATCTTCCAATAAAAGATTCCATTTTACTAAGTCATATGCGTTGTGTTTAAAAGTTTTCCTGATAATTTCGCAAATTTCTGCAAAAATTTCTTCTTCTGCTTCAAATAATATTGCATACTTCTTTTTCGGGTTGAGTTGTTCCTTAAAAATTTTTATGGTATCAGCTTTTAAATTATCTTTCGATAGCTGGATATGATAACGTCTTTTATTCGGAAAGGTTTGTATAATTACTGGAGGTCGTGGATTGTAGTTGACGATTTTGACTATAATTTGGTTATTGTAGAAGTTAAGTGATTTTTCCGAAATAGGTATACCAATAATTGGGTTTTCTACTGCTGTATGTATTGTTTCATTTCCGTCTTTGTCCATGTTTTGATCTTCGTTTTCAACAGTATCTTCTGGAATGTTTTGATATTCGTTTTCAACAATATTTTCTGGAATGTTTCCTGGAATTAATTCTGTTGCTTTTTCTTCTACAATCTCGTCGATTATTCGATCTGTATCTGGATTATTCATCGTTGATCATCCATCGTCTTCCATGTGTACTAAATCTTTAAAGACTTCCTTAATTTGTGAATCGATGTCCTTAGTTTCCTTTGTGTGTATTTCGATTCGAGACAGTGCGTCCGCATTTGTATTAGCTTTACCTATTTTGTAAATTACTTCGTAGTCAAATTCTTCTAATTTTAATCTCCAACGTACTAGTTTGGAGTAGGTTCCTTTAGGGAAAATAGATATTGTAAAGGACGGTGGTCTGAGAGTATTTTAAATTTTCTTCCAAATAAGTAGGGTTGGAAATACTTAGTTGCCCACACCACTGCTAACATTACGGTTCGTAAAAGTAATCACCCATTCGTAATCGTTAGGTGACTTCACGGTATCACAACTGGTTAAATCATAATTACCCCCTGTGATTATTCAGTATTAGACCGGTAAAGAGATTTTTCTCTACAGCTTAAATCCTGTAACTACATAGCTGCTGCCCTATGCCATGCTCTTAGTTGATTCGCGGGTGTTTATTTGACAAAGCCTTATTTACACCTGCCCCACATATCTGTAGGCAATGGCATCAGCCATTGGGATGCGCCGTGTTGAGGTTGAGAACTACCCCCTCCGAGTGTGTTTTCCAAGAAGTACTAAAGAGCTCCTACTCAATTCAGAACCCCTCCTTCTTGGAAACTACACCGGCACGATTATTTGTTACTGGATATAAGATCTCAGATGCTCTAGACACAAATATTTTTATAGTTTTTGTAAGTATATCTTGTTCTTTGACTTTTTTTATTGCTGCCGTACGTACACAGTCCATGAGTTTGATTCTAGGGAGCAACATTCTTAGTTTCTATTCCACATATTTCAGAAAGACGCAAACGCATTGTCCTAAGACTGTTTTGCTGTTGTGCTTGTCGACGAATGTGTGAGTTAAGTGATTGAATTTCTACATTTTATGAAACTTTTCTTCAATTGATTTTTGTTTGGGTATTCGAGGTGTAAATGACGTAACTATTTATTCCAGCTACGTTCATAGCACTATAAAAAATTACTGAATGAATTATCCACCGACGAGTAGCACGAGTGCAATAGTAGGCTTTGCACATTTTATCAACAACGTCGACACCTCCTTTCGTTTTGTTGTAGTCAATGATTATTTCCCGTTTACCAGTTTCCCCGTTAACAGCATTATGGTAATGCATGGTCGATACTAATATACATATATTTTTTTTCGTTTTGGTGAATACACAACGAGCGTACACCTATCTCTAAAAGCGAACATTATGGATTTTTATGGTCTTATAAGCATATACACAATTATTAATACACATTTGAGGAGATTTTATTTAAATGTAATGTCCCAACCCTAGTAAGACGGTTTTGTTTAATTATTTCCATCAAAAGTAAGCTGGTAAAAAAGTTGTCCAGTGTGAAATTTCTATTTAATTCCACGATATGTGAACGAATACGCAGCACTAATGCCACATTTGAAGTATCCCGTTGTAATAGTTCGGCAGGCTTTTTTCCTATGTACACTTCCAAATTTGTAGTATAAAGCATTTTAGCATCCGGCCAAATGCCGGCATCCGGCATTCAGTTGTTTGGGAATACAAAATTTAAAAGGACGCTTACCTCGAAATGCTTCGAGATTTTAGTCAATCGTGGTGAATGCTGGTATTGTAATACAAATAGGATACAAACTCGTCGTTAATTTTCCTAATTGGAGCTAATTTGTAGACTTGTACTTTTTGTTGCCTAGTAGCCTTATTGTCGAAACGAGTACATTTCAACAAAAACTGAAATTGTATCTCGGACATAGTAAGTCTGAGTATGTCTACAGGTATTTCGTCTCTCCTAAATAAATCTTCAGTGACTCTTCGGCTGTCTTTTTTAGTACGAGAAATATAATGGAAGTCCCAATAACGCTTTTATTTCCAATAAATCAGTCGGTCTAAAAGAATGATTTTGCGAAACGCCATAGGCTTGCATTTTTATAATTTTTTTCCAATATGTTTTCCCATGGGCATTTTACTTTAACCGCAGTTACGTCTGAGGTTCAAAACTGCGCCATGGGGGAGGCTTTAATTTTTCTGGGAATATGTTTTGCTGTTCTCGGTTGTTGATTGCTTGGTAAGCTGAAAATTTAACCGTTTAGACCAGTTATTTTGGTCTTAGTTATCCAAGGTGCTTGGATTAGTGCTATTGCATCCTCCGTTTCATCCAGACGGCGACATAGTGTCGCCGTTGCCATCTTTTTGTGATGGAGGTTGCATTGAATAATTGTAACCTTATTTTTTCCGACGTCTTTGCCTAGCTTACGTATCGTTTCGGTTCTTTTAGGTGTCCATTTCCTTCTCGATTGAGGAGAAGGCAGCCTTATTCGTTTCGGAGCCTCCTCTGCAGAGTTTGTCGACCATCATCTGATGGTCTTTTCCATGCTGTGGGACTACGGGTGTCTCAGTCTCAGCAATCGTCGTCGGCTGCCGAGTGTCTGAGCTTTCTGGTTCCAAGGAGGTATCTTTAACTTTGTTGGTGCTTGCTTTTAGTCAATGAGGTTGAACGTGTAGCTCAGCCTCATTGTCCTTTTCCTAAGGACAACTATGTCGTTGTCTTCGATTTCGAAGACAAACAGGTATCCTTTAGAATCTTATTTTACCTCATGGTGGAAAGTGCACCATCTCATAACTGCCATGTCTGGATTTTACGCCGTTAACCTCCGCAGCAATCTTTCTGGGCCATCAGAAGTGCTAGTAGCATCTTCTGGGATCCATAGAGAGGCTTTGGTAAGTTTTGGGAGCTTATCCTGACCGACAACAGCCACTTATGCTGCCTCCCACGGTTTGAGATCAGCAGTAGCCTTTTCCAGCCATGCAAGTACCCCATCTTCCTCACATACCACTCCAATGATCTCAGACGAGTAAGTCCACAATTTGAACGTGGGTGCTTCTACCTGGCTGCTGGAGGTGGACAAGATTGCTCTGTCCAATTCCACAGGCTGCGTTTAATAAGGTGTGCCCGGTCGGCAGTGACCTCCCCATACGGGTTTACCTTATCTATAATAGCGACCCTAAAATTTCTGGCGTCTGCGAAGCTTTGGGAGTGCGCATCGGCGTTTTCACCACTGCGTGACTTTTTATGCTTCCTCAGCGTACCCTCCGTGGGGTACTTGGATGAAGGCGCTTCACACCGTGGGTTGTTGGTCCCTGTCCTCTTTTGGAGGTGGAACCGTTGTCAGCCTTCGATGTGGGCACCTTCACCTTTGTTTTAGGAGGGGCTGGAGAGGGATGAGCTGCTCCCGCGGCTGCTTTTTCCATCATCGATCTGGCCTTCCTCCTTCTTTTTGTCTCGGCGCCAGAAATTCTACGGCATTTTGGCCGATTTTCCTGAGGTGGTCCTTGTCCATCCTCCGGTTGTGCCGAAATTTGAGGTGAGCATTGCTGTTGTCCTTAGCTCTGGCTTCAGGCTGTGGTGAACGTTTTGATCCAGCCTCGGAATTTGGTTTTGTTTTTTTTGTTTTGTATATTCATGTTGTTCCTACGATTAGCTAGGGAAAGGTTGGTCGCCCCTGGCAGAACCCTGCATTACCAGAAGAAAGTTTTATACAATATATTTGGAGAAAATAAGCATTCTCATATTTATGAAGCTTTATTTTTATGCCTTGTATCTTCCTTAAGTCCAGGTAAATGGGTGATAATATTTTCAGCGCGTGTTCGAAAATTCCGTGTTGATGCAGGATATTTTTTCCACCTGGTAGTTACATCTTTACCGATGAGATGCGGTGTGCTTGACTAACATTTCTACAAGAATAGATGAGTTTTGTTACTTAACATTACATTACCTTATCCTACATGACATTACTTAAAACATGTAATTTGTCACTCTTTTCGGCTTTTATGGTCACACCTTGCTTTGTCACACTAATATTATGAGCTATACTTTTAATTTCCGGTAAAAATCATCCTGAAACTGCATTTATTAATTGATTTGTGGCCCCAGAAACTATTATAAACTCAATGTTTTTGTTTTTCACTTTTGTTTTACACTTTTATTAATTATTGTTTCCTCTCTGTCCAAATTCAGATTGACAATTCTGGACATTTGATGGACATTCCCCATCCACCTCAACAAGCTCCTTCCTTTTGTCACAAAAGACAAAACTGTATTAGAATGTGGCGATTCAAATCGATTTAGTTCAGTAAGAACTGAAATTTCTTCTTTAACCTGAAAAAACTAATGAATTGTTCAAATGAGTTTAGTCTTATCGACTGGTCTTAAAAAGAAGGTATCATATTTTGAATTATGGAGATAGGAAACTGGATCTTGTTGTGGCGAAATAGTTGAGGTTATATTTTTACCTCACATTAACAAAGCAATCATTTAGATTTTCGGCGTTAGGAAAAGAAAAGGTTTGATTCGCTCTACTGGTTTTATTTCGAAAATCGTTTATTATTGACCAAGTTTCTTTTGAAATATTTTTGGAGCTTGTTAGGCGATTATGAAAGTAGGATTTTTTGGCTACTTTGTGGTATTTTAATTGTGGTATTTTAACATAAACTACGAATGAATAGACACAGGTACGTTCGAAAGGTACGGGAAATGCAGATGATAGAAATAATAATTAGCGGGGCTTAAACCGCGAAACTTTGAATCAGTCGGTGCGAGAGATATAACGTTATCAGCCGAATTTTTTAAAATTTTAGTTGTCAGACCGTGGAGTTGAGGTGCCTACATTGTAAAAAATGTCATGCGCCCTTTCCTCCATGCTATGGCATGCTGGACGAGCCATACAGTCTGTAGTCAATGCCCCGAGGTATGAGCGGGAACACAAAGTGTATTAATACTCATACGCTTATGAAACGCACCTGGCGCATCATAAGGGCCGTCACATTTCACTCTTTTTCAACTTGTCTTGAGTGAAATGTCTTTAATCTTTCCTATCGGCCTCTCTTGGCTAACTCTTGTTTCTTCCGACCCCGAATGGCTATTAGGTTTCCGAGGGCAGACGGGTCACTATATTTCCTTCTATTACACACTCTAGTGACATATTACACGTGGGAATAAATATCAACTGTTACAACTAATTATGCAAGGAAAGATTGAAGGTAGGCGCAGCATAGGTAGGAGAAGAATGTAGTGGTTGAGAAACCTCAGGGAGTGGTTTGCTTGCACTTCCATACAATTGTTCCGAGCGGTAGCCTCCAGGGTCAAAATTGCCATGATGATAGCCAACCTTCGTAGCGGAGATGGCACGTGAAGAAGAAGAACACACTCTAGAAAGGCAACGGGAAACCACCTAGAGCCTAATTTTTCCCAAGAAACAATCATGGAAATGGCTGATAAATACAACGGCCCCGAGTACGGGCGCTCCTTAAATAGAGCAGGGGTGCTAAGAATCTCCCGGTCAGCTAGAAACATGAACACATTTTCTAAAGAAAGAAAAATAGGTACATGGAATGTAAGAAGCATGTACGAACCAGGAAAAATTCATAACACCATTAAAGAAATGAAGCGTCTAAATATAAGTATCCTTGGAATAAGTGAAATGAGATGGCCGGGGTCTGGAAAAGTAACTGTAGATGACCACATTGTATACTATTCAGGAGAAGACAGCTCAAAACACAAAAATGGTGTAGCAATAATTGTGTCGAAGGAAACAGATGAAGCTGTAAAAAACGTCGTCCTATTCTCAGACAGGATACTGATGATACAAATACAATCAACAACAATCAATGTGAACATATTACAAGTATATGCACCCACACAACACTATAAACAAGAAGAAATTGAAAAATTCTATCAAGATTTAGAAAAAGTATTAGCACCTACAAAGAAACACGATCTCAATATTATCATGGGAGATTTTAATGCAAAGATTGGTGAAGGTGAACAGGAAGATGTCATAGGGAAATATGGTCTGGGAATACGAAATGAAAGAGGAGATATGTTGGCATCTTTTTGCGTAGAAAAGCAATTAGTAATAATGAACACAATTTTCAAACTTCCAAAACGTCGTCTTTACACCTGGAAATCACCAGCAGATACACCTGAACGAGTTTTTCGTAACCAAATAGACTTCATATGTATAAATAAGAGATACAGAAATTCAGTATTATCAGTAAAAACATATCCAGGGGCAGATGTACCAACAGATCACAATATTTTAGTAGGAAAAATAAGACTGAGATTAAAAAGAGTTGCAAGGACGAATAAGCAAACAGTTACTATTGATAGAGAAACGATGCGAAATGATACTGTAAAACAAGAAATAACTAGTATATTAGAACAAAAGATGAAGTTAACATCAAGCAAAGAAGAAAGTACTGAGGAAAACTGGACGAGAATTAAAGACATCTTAAAGACTGTTCAAGAAACAAAATTGAGTGCGCTAAAAGCAAGAAAAAAACAAGGGTGGATGACAGAAGAAATACTGAGACTTATGGATCAAAGAAGAGAAGTCAGAAATAAAGATAAAAACGAATACAAGAGGATCCACGCAATAATCAGGCAGAAGATAAGACACGCGAAAACACAATTTCATAGTAAAGAATGTAATGAAATTGAACAATATGAAAAGAAACACGATACATTTCATCTGCACAAGAAATTGAAAGAGGTCGCTGGAAACAAATGGAAACAAGTATCCCAAAGTTTAGAAGACAGAAACGGACACAGAATATTAGACATCAATGAAAAGTTAAAAGAATGGGAAAACTACATTTCTGAATTATTTGAAGATGAGAGAGTAGAACACTATACACCGATTGCTATATCAGGTCCATCTATAACAGAAAGTGAGGTAAGACGTTCAATACAAACGGCAAAAAATGGAAAAGCACTTGGCCCCGATGAAGTAAGTGCTGAAATACTAAAGTTTTTGGGAGAAAATGGAATTAAAGCTCTGTGTAATCTCTTTAACAGAATTTATGACACTGGGATATTACCAACTGATTGGTTAAAGTCGACATTTGTCACAATACCTAAGAAACATCGTCCAAAGACATGCGGTGATTATCGGACAATAAGTCTGATGAGTCACGTTTTGAAAATCTTTCTGCGAGTAATACACAGCAGAATTTATACGCTGTTAGAGGACAGAATTAGCAATACTCAATTTGGGTTTAGGAGTGGCTTGGGTACAAGAGAAGCCTTGTTTAGTATACAGGTGCTAGTACAGAGATGCAGAGATATAAATCAAAATGTGTATATTTGTGCAATCGATTTTGAAAAAGCTTTTGACAAAGTCCGACATAACAAAATGCTAGAAATATTGGAAACAGCTGGATTGGACGATAAAGATCTACGAATAATTACAAATCTATACTGGCATCAAGTGGCAAGAATAAAGGTTGAACAAGAACTGTCGGATGAAATAAATATAAAAAGAGGAGTGAGACAAGGCTGTATATTGTCGCCTTTACTTTTTAACTTATATTCGGAGGAAATATTTAAGGAAGCCTTAATGGAGACAACCGAAGGTATTATTGTGAATGGAGTAACCGTCAACAATATTAGATATGCCGACGATACCTTAGTCCTTGCCAATTGCGGAGAAGACCTTCAAAATCTAATGAACAAAATAAAACAGACTTGTGATCAGTATGGATTAAAACTCAACGTTAAGAAAACTAAATATATGATAGTTAGCAAACAAAATTATATACATGATGACGGTATAAAAGTCGGAGATGCCACACTGGACAGAGTAGAGAAACTCGTGTATCTCGGCAGTAATATCAATGAGAGCTGGGATCCAACCGCAGAAATTAAAAGCCGAATAGAACAAGCCCGAGCTGCCTTTGTAAAAATGAGAAACGTACTTTGCAGTCATGATCTTAGCATTGACCTTAGAGTTCGTATGATATCTTGCTACATCTTTCCTGTCCTGCTGTATGGAGTAGAAGCGTGGACCCTAACTGAGGCTATGCTTAAACGCTTGACAGCCTTTGAGATGTGGGTATACAGACGACTACTGAAAATAAGCTGGGTCGACAGAGTTAGAAATGAGGAGGTCCTTAGACGGCTGAACCAAACAACACAACTGGTCAATATAATAAAGAAACGCAAGCTGGAATACTTCGGTCATATTATGAGACACCCTGAAAAATATGATCTTTTACATCTGATCATTCAGGGAAAGATCCAAGGTAATCGTGGTCCTGGTAGAAGAAGAACATCATGGCTGAAAAATCTAAGGCAATGGTATGGAAAATCAACTACATCGTTATTTAGAGCTGCTGTCAATAAAGTCACGATAGCGAATATGGTAGCCAACATGATATCCAACGATCGATAACGGTCATGGAACTAGAAGAAGAAGAAGAAGCCGAATTTTAAGCTTATTCTAGTCTATGTCCTATAATTATATCTAACCCTGTATATTAATATCAATTGTAGCATAAATTACGTTAGTTCTAGCTAGCCCAGATGTTCTTATAGTGGATTGACTCTTCTATTCACCAAAAGGCCTAATATCAAGAGATTAAATCAAACTAAATCATTTAAAAAGTATATTAAATAAAATACATAAACTTCTTAAACATCTCGAAATTAAAAAAAAAACTGAATTAGTAACAAAATAAAGTGTAAATTAACAATAAGCTGAAATAAATTGAATTAAACATCTTTCATAATAAACATTCGCAACTTCTTTAAAGCGGCTGGGTTATCAGCGGTATTTATCTCAGTTATTACCCTCTGGCCTACAGGAAATGAAGTTAACTGAATGGAAGTCTCCTAGTACTATTTAATAGTAGTCTAAAAGCTTCCCGGTTTCCTAAGAGAACTAAAAATAAAGAAAAGCTACTACAGAAAATCACACGCCACAATTAAGTCCGAAGGATCACAAATAAAAGCAATTAAAATAAATTACCAAAAAAATTTTGAACTATTCAATGATTTTATAGAAAGATATTCTACCAGTGGACTAAAAAGTAGCTTTAAAGAGCGTTAAAAAAGGAAATTACTAAAAAAAATACAGGGTGAGTCATAACTATTGGGACATAGACTAAGGACAGGTTATTTGGACCAAAATATGGCTATTGGGCCAAATATGCCTTAATAAAATGTTGCTGAGAAAAAAGATACAGGGTGTTAAAGTTAATTTTTGTTTTCGTTTTTTGCTAATAGTTTCCCTGTATATTTATAAATTGCTATCAAAATTGGCACAGAGGCATAATCTTAGACAAGAAATAGTATTTTATTTACAATTCCACTATCAAATACCAAACTAATAAACAAAGTTGCAACTAACGTAAGGTTTCCGTTTTGACGATAAATCAAAACTAAACACACTTTAACTTAAAAGAACTCACAAAAACTCAAACTAAATGTTCTACATGGTCTCCTCCGATTTCTATGCCTTTTCTAATTCTTTTTATAAAGGATTTTCGGACGTTAAAAAAATATTATTCTGTCCCCTTATAAGATTAGCTGCATTTTGAATGTATCTCCAAAGTTCGTCTCGTGTATTAATTTCATTGGCATAAACTAAGGACTTCATATGTCCCCAAAAATAAAAATCTAGCGGGTTGTACTCAGGACTTCTTGGTGGCCATTGAAAATCACTGCCTCTGCCAATCCATCGTTGAGGAAATACGTCATTAAGATGATTTCTAACAGCTAATGAAAAATGAGGTGGCGCTCCATCCTGCATAAACCACATTTTTCTTCTTACATCCAGTGACAGATCATCTAAAATATCACTAAGAGTATTTTCCAAAAAGAATAAATAAGAATCTCCATTTAAATTCGGAGGAAGAACATAAGGCCCTAGTAGTTGGTCGCCTATAATGCCACACCAAATATTCAATTTAAACTCATGCTGAAAATGTCTAGCTTTAATAGCATGCGGGTTTTCTTCTTCCCAATAATGACTATTTCGCCAATTAAAAACCCCTCGTCTGGTAAAAGTTGCTTCGTCGGTGAACATAATATTCTTAATAAAGTGTCTGTCATTGCGATGTTTATTCAGAATACGTTGGCAAAACTGTAACCGTCGTGGAAGATCTGTTGGAAGTAAATTTTGAACAGGAGTGAAGTGATAAGGATGGAGGTTCTCTTTTTTTAGAATTCTAACAATAGACGACTGACTTACTCCTGTTGCTGCTGATAGATGTCGTGAACTTATTTCAGGATTTTCATCTACTCGAACCAAAAGTTCATCTTCTTGATTAGGTGTGATTTGTTTCGGTCGACCACCCCGATTTTTAGTGTGAAATGACCCAGTTTCACCTAAACTACGATATAATCTTGCAAAAGTTTTGTGATTTGGTTGCCTTCTGTTTGCGTATAACATTCCATACCTTCTGGCTGCCGAGCGACCGCAAAAATTTTCTTGTGCGTATACGCAAATCATATCTCGCATTTCTTCATTAGTAAAATGATTGTGACGAGGCATTTCAATCAAAAAAAGTAATGATTACTTTTAAAAAATGCAACATTACACTACACTGTCACATCAAAAATAATTTACTCTGAACAAATGACATTTACCAACAACAATTATCTGACAGTCCAAAGCATACTTTTCATAAATGAAATAATATTTGAAATCCTTTTTTAAGACTCTAAGCAGTTCGACTGCGTTTTTATCGAAAACGGTTGAAATTATCATGTTTAAACAAGAGTACCAATTTTACGTAAAAATGATGTTTACGTCATATTTTCTAATAAAAATTACTAAAAAGTTTCATCAGAAAAAGTTTAGACTCAATTTGATCATTAGGAATGATCCACGTGGCGCCCTCTATGACAAAACGTAAAATTGTAAATAAAATACTATTTCTTGTCTAAGATTATGCCTCTGTGCCAATTTTGATAGCAATTTATAAATATACAGGGAAACTATTAGCAAAAAACGAAAAACAAAAATTAACTTTAACACCCTGTATCTTTTTTCTCAGCAACATTTTATTAAGGCATATTTGGCCCAATAGCCATATTTTGGTCCAAATAACCTATCCTTAGTCTATGTCCCAATAGTTATGACTCACCCTGTATAAAAAGCTTATTATAAAGTAAAAACTTTTCTGGTAAAATGGTATAACATTTACTAAAAATTTTAAAAAATTATAAAAAATGAATTTCTAAATTTTTAGAACGCTTTCAATCCTACCGGATTGGAAAAGGGTAAAACTTTGACTCTTAAATTGAAAATGTGGTTAATATTTACATCTATAAAGTAATTGTATTATTACACAAGCAAAGAGACATAAATGATTTAAAAAACTACCGTCCTCTCAGATTGCTTTCACACATATATAAACTTTTCACAAAAAATATCAAAAAAGACTGGACCCCAAATTATACTTCTATCAGCGTAGAGGACAAGCCAGATTTAGATCGGGATACAGCACTAAAGACCACTTACTAGTGATAAAGAACCTGATAGAGAAGTCTGCAGACTGCAACAAACCATTGGCACTGATATTTGTCGACTACGAGACAGTCTTCGATACCATTCTTCTTCTTGATATGCCTATCCGTTACGAATATTGGCCATCATCGTGGCCATCTTTATCTTATCTGTAGCAGCGCGGAAAAGCTGCACAGATGTTGTATTGGACCAAATTCTGGGATTCTTTAACTAAGATGTTCTTCTTCTTCCTGGACCTCGTTTTCCAAATATTTTTCCTTGCAGGATGGCTTGAAGGAGGGCGGATCTGGATTTATTTCGTAAAATATGTGCGAAGAGCTGTAACTTTCGAGATTTGATGGTGATCAGTACCTCTCGGTTCTTATTCATTCTTCTGAGGACCTCCTAATTCGTGACTCAATCAGTCCACGGGATCTTAAGCATTCTCCGATATAGCCACATCTTAAATGCTTTCCAGTTTTCTGCACATATCTTCGTTCAGGTCCACGATTCAAAACCATAAAAAAGGACAGAGAAGACGTAGCATCGCAGCATTCTTACTTGTGTGCCAAGAGAGAGGTTATGATTCTTGAAGAAGGCCCCCATCCGATTGAAGGTGGATCTAGCTTTTCCAATGCGTGCTCTAATCTCCTGATTGTTCAATCTCCTGGTTAAAAAACCAAATTTTAGAAAAAAAAACCATTAGGAGTCAAGATAAACCTGTTTTTTTAATCACTGTTACGTTAATTACCAACATTAAGGGCTGAAATTAACCAATCTTTTATGAGAAAAGTTTCTAAGAAAACTTTTAGCAAACAAAATTATTAAAACTGTTTAAAAAGTAATGAAAAACTTTTCGTTCCGACTAGAGTAAAAGGTGTGGGGCTAGCCGAATGAAGTTCTAGCTACTTCTTGTTTTTCATGTACCATGTCCTTTCAGAACGTTGGTTACCATTATAGCTATCTTAATTTTATTCACTACCACCCTAAATAACATGCTTGTATTAACACCATACCAACCTCGCAAGTTCTTTAACCATGAGGTTCTTCTCCGTCCTGGTCTGCGTTTGCCTGCTATTTTTCCTTGCATGATATTTTGTATCAACCTATATTTGGGACCTCTCATTACATGTCCAAAATACTCCACCTTTCTCTGCTTGATGCTTTTTATGATCTCAGTAGTCTTGCTGAGACGTATTGCTGGTATTGTGGAGTTTCGAATCTTCTCCGCCCAGGAAACTTTTAAAATTCTTCTATAGCACCACATTTCGAAAACCTGAAGGCGATTTAGATCGATTTTATTCACAGTCCAGGACTCGACATCATAAAGTAAGACCGAAGAACACGTAGCAGCGAAGTAGGCGGATCCTCAATGCCAATCTTAGGTCTCTGTTACATAACACTTTGGACACCCTTCTAAAAACAGCTCTAGCCAGCTTTATCCTAGATCTAATTTCGCCGTGACTTTCTGCGTTACAATTTAATTGCTGTTCAAGGTAAACGATTTTATCAACTTGCTCAAGTTTGGTATTATTTACATAATATATATATATATATATATATATATATATATATATATATATATTATTTACATAATATATATATATATATATATATATATATATATATATATATATATATATTTATATATATATATATATATATATATATAGAGTGTATATAACCACGCTAAGAATACAATTCTTTGGAGGGTAACTTTCGGGAAAGCGTCAAAACAAGGATCAGCTAGAGATGGTATAAGCCAGTTTGGTGTAGAACTTTATTCGAAATGTGAAATTTTCGGTGATATTTGTCACCTTCATCAGCACCTAAATGGAAAACCTATTTTAGTACAAGTGGTGGAAATCAACATTTAAAAACCTACATTGAAAATGTTCAGTTGGTCCTAGTGGTGAAGAACACTGTCACAAACATGTTAAAAATATTAAAAAATACATTTAAAACTTTGAATAAAAACATTACACAATACAATACAAACAACAAAAAAGTCTAAAATTTACAACCTACAAAAACTGCAACTTCATGTTAAAGGTAGAAAAGAAGAATTATTCTTCTTTTTTGATGACATATTTCTGATTTCTGTCAATATCCGGGTGTCATATGTAACGAGGTTATAATTTTCACTTTTGCACCTCATGGATATGAAAAGAAAGAACCCTAGGAAACACAATCAGCAGGGACATGAAGTCTTTTCTCAAGTACAGGTAGGTAATCTATGCATGTTATGATAAGTTCCCTACATTCTCCAGTTTGTTTCATCTTGTCAAGTCCTGTTGAAGTAGAAAGGAATAAATACAACTTAAGTTTTCAACATGTTTCTTACAGTTCATAGAAGAGCTGCAGTTATGGATGTAGCACATTTCTATGAAGTTTCTCTTAAATTGGTTGTCAACCCTCTTTAGTACTTGCACATTTTCATAGTTAGCAGTGTGTCCAGTATTCTTAATATGTTGGCTAAAGGCTGTGCAGGTGGGCTTCCTCACTACATCACTCTTGTGCAAAGCTATTCTTTTTGAGAGTTTCTGGCTGGTTTGACTTACATAGACTTCTGAACAAGAACCACATGGAAGTTACATTGAAGTTATCCACTACACTACATTGAAGTTATCCAGTTTTTTAACTCTTTCTGTCAGGTGAGTAAAGTATGTCCCTAATCTTTTGTATACAGAATTTGATATCACTATGTTGAACTGTCTGAAAAGGTTTGTGATCTGTGGTGATAAACCTTTGATGTAAGGCAATCTCCCATAAAAACGTCTACTGTTTCTCCTTCTAATGTTGGTGTGTTCTAACTGTTGGCATATCTTGGAATAGCAGTTTATTAAGAAGCATCTTAGGGTAGTGATTTTTTCTAAGAATCTCATACAATAACTTGATGTTCTTATTGTAGTTAGAAGGGTGACAAATTCTTTATATATATATATATATATATATATATATATATATATATATATATATATATATATATATATATATATAATATATATATTTATCTTACAGTTCTGCAGCGAGTATTCTATTTTTAAAGGAAAAAATAGAAAAGAAGAATACGCGAATGGAATGCCACCTGGAGCAATGTTTGTAATGTCCGAAAAATCGGCCTACGTAAATGCAGATATTTTTTTACATTGGCTAAAAAATCTGTTTATTCCTCGAAAGCCTCAGGGCAAAGTTTTGCTGATATTAGATGGACATACGTCCCATACAGCAGCAGTGGAAGTATTAGAATGCGCCGAAAACAACGAAATTTTAATGTTGTGCTTACCCAGTCATACCACGCATTTTCTGCAGCCGTTGAACCGAGCTTTTGTCAAATCTTTAAAGGCTAATTTTTACTCGAGATGTCAAAACTATATCAGAAATAACCCAACAAGAAAAATTACACGTTATTAGTTTGGTGAGCTGTTAGGAAATGCGTGGAAAATCTCAGCAACGGTGAAAAATGGAACCTCTGGATTTGTTGCCACAGGAATTGTACCGTTTGATCCTGATAAAATTCCAGAGCACGCTTTTTTGTCCACAAATGAGAGCTCCTCAGCTATAGTAGAATATATAGTAGCCGTCTATATATACATATATATATATATATATATATATATATATATATATTATATATATATATATTATATATATATATAGACGGTTTTATATGCTGTTGTTTACTTATTACGAGTATTTTGGTTTTCCATATATTTAGGTCAAAACCTGCCTCCCTACAACTCTCAACGACACTATCAAGTAGTGTTTGCAGATCTTCTTGACTAGAAGCTAGAAGTACTGTATCGTCCGTATATCGCAAATTATTAATGACTTCTCCGTTCAGAAGTATTCCTTTTTATTTTCAGAAAGTGCTTTTCTAAAAATTCTTTCGGAGCAAACGTTGAAAAGCAGCGGTGACAAGAGGCATCCCTGCCGTACTCCTCTTTTAATATTGAGAGCCTGTGATTCCACACCATCTACTAAAACTAATTTTGTTTGATTCCAATATAAATTTGCAATTATTCGAACATCTCTGCCGTCCAAGCCATTGTCTTTTAGAGCTTTGATCAATATAGAGTGCTTAACATAATCAAATGCCTTTTGAAAGTCAATAAAACAACAGTATATGTCTACAGATATATCTCGACATCTTTGAGCAAGTACGTTCATTTCAAACAGTGCTTCTCTCGTTCAAAACCCGTTACGGAAACCAAACTTAGTGTCATCCAGGCATTCCTCACATTTATTATAGATACGACCATGTATTACCTTCAGAAAATTTTCAGTAAGTGGTTTAACACAAACTGTTGGTTCTATAATCAGCACAGGTGTTTGCTGTTGTCTTCTAGGGTAGAGCTATAAACAGTGAATTAGACCAACCATTAGGTAGTTGTCCGCTGGTATAAATGATGTTGAAAAACAAAGTTATAGCCTCTAAAACATAAAAACTATCATTTATAAGCTTGTATAATTCAGTTGGAATTTCATCAGGACCAGTAGGTCTGCCATCTTTTGATGATTGTATGGCTTTTATAACCTCAGAGCGTGTTATTGGGGATTCGTCGCAGTTAGTAATATCGAGAGGTGATCTACTCCTATCGTTTTCGAGTAGGTTCGTGACGTAATTTTTCCATTCTTTAAGTTGGTCCTCTTCAAATATTACTTTATCATGTTCATCCTGTAGCAATGCATTTAGTTTCTTATTGAAGATACCAGCCGCTTCTTTTTATGCATGTTAAAATTGTCGTATCTGTTTTCAATTTCTTCAATGTCATGACACTGTTTGGCTAGATATTGACTCTTTGCTTCTCGTATTTTACGTCGAATTTATTTTTGTATGCTGTTGTAAAGTGTTTCGTTGTTTTTTGCTAGTCGCCATTGTTCCATCAAATCCAATATGTCATCTGTTATTCAAGCCTGCTTTTTTGGCATTGACCTGCCTTGTAAAGTTCTTACACAGATTTATTTTACTGTTGTTACGATTTTATTTACGCCCTCATCGACGTTTTCATCAATATTTTCCCAAATGAAATTTTCGTTCAGTTGTCTTTGAACTGATTTCTTAACTTTCTCGTCTTGTTATTGGGCTGTATTAATATTTTTGCGAGACTTTATTTTTGATCACCTTTTAATTGGCTTCCAGCCACGCTCTTCAAAAAATCCATCATTTAAAATAGAGGACTCGGAAAAAAAAAGACATATCTCGGATTCTATCGGACTAAATTTGCTGTTTTTTTTTAAACTGAGATACAGCATTCAGATAATAATATTTATCGTATTTTTATTAAAAAATTACTAAATAATGTAAATTTTTAAAACTTAGGATATCTAACCTAGAATTTTTGTGGCACTATTTAACAGTGTAGGAAGTATTTTTGAACTTACAAATAACTTGTCGGAATTCAACCCCCAGGGATTTCATAAACTACCAGTTTTAATACTTTTGTTGCTTGAAAAATTGCATACACCCAGATTATTTTTCATTGCCTCGCTCGTCGGATGAAAAATATCTTTACAAAGTGAAAATGAAGTCTATATCAACTGACGGTTTACCAAAAGAAAAATTAATTATTATTACAGTCTTCCTTAAAAATTACGAAGTCTGTTCTACAAAAGTGAACAGCTTTGTGTGCTGCTTAGTATTTCGTGTATGTAACTTCTTTGTTGTGTTTTGTCAGATATAATGGCTGTAATTACTATTTATATTTAAAGGTGTACTTGGTAGTCGACAAGTTGCGAAAAACAAATGTAGGAAACATTTAATGCACGTATAGTAGTAGGTAATTCTCGGCGCAATCGTTATATTAAAATCATTGTCTACAGATGTTACTTATTTACAATAAAGCTATTACTAACACTCCTTTACCTATCGCATAACATTATATATACTTCATCTAATTTACTTACCGTTGCACGTCATCCGCGTCATAGTCCACGAGGTCACATGATACCAACACGAAATATTTAGGCGGTAGGTGTGTTCTTTTTTAGAATCACTTTGCCGAGTACACTGGTATTACAGCCACTAGACATATTTTATTATATACGCATAGAAATAATATTTAAAGATTGATATAATAATAATATTAACTTAAAGAAATACACAATAATATGTTTCATTTTTCGTTTCATGTGTTTCGTTTTAATTTGTTGATTTCCATAGATTCTAACAAAGATAGCTTAAGGCCTTTATTCTGAATGTGAAGAATTTTAAATTTGTCATTAAAAGAATGATTATGATCTAGAAGGTGAAGTGCGTATGTCGAATCTGTTTTTCTATTCTTGAAAGCCCTTTTATGTTCTGCTATTCGTTTATCAAAGTTTCTACCATTTTGACCGATGTAAGTTTTGGGCAGTCGCCACATTGAAGTTTGTACTGGGTTTTTTCTCTCTACCCAGTACCCAGTACCTTCTGCTCGATTACATATACAGGCAAAGTAACAACAAAAATTGCCAAACACATAAAAAAAACGAATAACACCAGCTTTCCGAACAAATAACAACCTAGGCAAATATATTAACCCTTTCGGTCATCGTCTCCACACCGATGGACATCGATTTTCAAAGCATTTTCTTAAAACATCGATGGTTATTATCGCCCAAATCATTTTGTCCATGTGTGGGTACATGCATAAGAAAAGCATTGAATACATTGATAGCCATCTGTTAGTCGATTTGTGAAGCTATATAAAACGCAAAACAGGTTGCATTTAGCACGCTGTCGTGGTGGTGAAAACACCTGTTTGTTATTGGAACGATTTCTATTGAATAAACTTGTTTTTTCGTACAAATACCTGCTGATTTGGGTAAGTAAAGAGCATTAGTATAGTGTGTTTATATTATGTATCAAACTGTTGACTGAAAATATCTTATAAAGTGGTGTATATTTATATGTCCATGTAGATGGACAAAATGACTTAGGTATACTTATGCATATAAAAATTAGCAAGGTCGTGTTGTTTTAGATATCCATAAAATGGAAAGTTTACCGTCAACTAGTAAAGAAAAGAGATGGTCACGACCCTTGACTGAGGATGAACTTCTGGATTTACTCATGAAAGACGATGACTCAGAAATATTACGTTTGTCAGATGCTGATGACGCCAACAGTATTGCGGATCTAAATGACGTTTCCTCAGAATTTGGCGATGATATCCAAGATATTGAGGAAACTATTTTTGACGGATTGATCCAAGAACAGAAGTCAACAGAAAGAGGTGAGTTAGAAAATCTAGAATATCCCAATGAAGTGACTACAGAACAACCAATGTCTGAGGACATGAAAACCAAAGAAAATTCCAACCAAACCACTGAAAAACAAACAACTGCAAAGGAGAGACTGCTAGAGTTTTGTAAAGAGTTCAAACTCACAAATAAGAAAGATGTTTGTTGGAAAAAAAATATTACCTATCTTACCAGGCCAGTACAGTGGTTTGTTCCAGAAGAAGTACAAGTTGATGAATTACCTGCTCCTATTGAATATTTTATGAAATACATACCTGATGCTCTGTTTGAGAAGATTTCAGAAATGACTAACTTATATGCCGTACAAAAAAATATTACTCGGTTTTCTCCATCAGATAAAGAAGAAATAAAGCGATTTGTAGGCATTCACATTATTATGGGAAATCTAAAATTCCCAAGAGCAAGACTGTATTGGTCCCAGCTTACAGGTATTTCAATTGTAAAAGATAATATGACATTCAATCGCTTCTCTAAGTTGCGCAATACCATTCACTTAGTAGATGTAACAGCAAGAGGTGACGAAACAGATCGCATGTGGAAAGTCCGAGAAATATATAATTCCATTAGAAATCGTTGTAGGGAACTTCAAACCGAAACAAATTTGTGCATTGACGAGCAAATTGTTCCATTCAAGGGACAGATCAATGTCAAGCAGTACCTCCCAAATAAACCGAAAAAATGGGGGATCAAATTATGGATATTGGCTGGACAATCTGGTACCATTTACGATTTCATCATATATCAAGGTGCTGAAACGGAAATAAAAGAAAATTATGCACAGTTTGGACAAGGAGCTGGAACTGTGATGCAGCTAGTTGAGAGAATTGAAGAAACTCATCACGGTTTGTACTTTGATAATTTCTTTAGTTCTTATCACCTCTTTCAATGGTTGAACAATAAATCTATTATGGCTGTCGGAACAATTAGAATAAACCGATTTTTTGGACCAGAACTAACATCTGATAAAGATCTAAAAAAAATGGTAGAGGTAGTTTTGATGTAGCGGTTAGTGAAGATGGAATTGTGATTACAAAATGGTTCGACAATAAACCAGTTTTAGTGGCTTCAAATTTTGTTGCAGCGGGAAAAATGGATTTGTGCCAGAGATGGGATAAGACGTCGAAAGAGTATATAAATGTATCTAGACCGGAAGCCATATCGCTTTACAATTCCAACATGGGTGGTGTTGATAAGTTAGATTTTTTATTGAGCGTTTACAGATCCTACAGACGATCCAGAAAATGGACTGTACGTATGATAACACATGCTATAGATATGGCGATAGTAAATTCCTGGTTGGAATATAGAAAACAAGCTGAACTGCTAGGCGTACAACACAATAAAATCCTGGATTTGTGGGACTTTAGAATGAGTATTGGGCAACACCTCATTTTACATAAGGTTCCACCAAAGAGAGGCAGACCATCTGGTCAAGAAAATACTGGTACACCAAATAATAAAAAAACCAAAACTGAAGCAAGGCCATATATTGAATTACGGTTCGACAGCTATGGACATTTTCCGAAAATAGATGAAAAAAAAGATAGTACACGTTGCAAAATGGAGAACTGTAAGGGAAAATCACATACATTTTGCGTGAAATGTAATGTTCACTTATGTTTTGTAAGCGGTCGTAACTGTTTTTTTAAATTTCATGTAAAATGATTAATTCGTTATTTACAAAGAATATTGTTTATTTCGTCATTCTAATGATATTCAAATAAATTTCTAAAATCTTCAGGTTTATTTTATTTTGCTTCAAGTCATAATGTCCATCAACATGGACATGTCATATGCCAAGTGACATATGACATATCAAAAAAAAATGATGTTAAAATTATCAACAAAAATAGTTTATTTTATATACCAAATATGAGAATTTTCCCATAGCTCAAAAAAAGTTGTGACTGAAAGGGTTAAAAATAACAAGAGCCAAAATAAAAAACACTTAAATAGTGGTGTGTACAAACTTCAATGTGGCGACTGCCCAAAAACTTACGTTGGTTAAACTGGTGGAAACTTTGATAAACGAATAGCAGAACACAAAAGGCTTTCAAGAATAGAAAAACAGATTCGACATACGCACTTCACCTTCTAGATCATAATCATTCTTTTAATGACAAATTTAAAATTCTTCACATTCAAAATAAAGACCTTAAGCTATCTTTGTTAGAATCTATGGAAATCAACAAATTAAAAAACACAGATATATTCTGAATGACCAACTTGAGACAAACATTTCTCCCCTCCTCAACCTATTTCATATAATAATAATAGTCTCCCGTTTTATACCGCACGCGGCTTTGGGAGTATAGCAGGGTAGTCTGCTATATCTAGGGCCTACGGTATACAAGGAAGGTAACATGGCCAGTGCTACGCTTCAACCGCCTATTATTACCCTGGTTTTACCCAAGGTACTCATTTTATTCAGGCTGAGTCGACCTGGGGCCTATAGACATTTTTAAAAATGCCTAGTTGTTTTGCCGGCGGTAGGATTCGAACTCACGACCACCGGCATGCGAGGCAAGCACACTACCGCTTGCGCTACGCGGGCCACACCTATTTCATTAGAGACTATAAATTTGTAAACCCAAGCCAAAAATGGATCACGTGAGAAAGGCAATCAGCCGAAACAGCTGTAGTGATAAGATTTAAAATAAATTTTGTGGAAGTTTGAAAACAAAGTTTTCAGTGTTTTATTGTTACATTCAATGAATTTCCATTAAGTAACGGTTAAATCCATCAATTATATAAATGCATTATTAAGCGTTTTTATGAAGAACATTCGTTCGGAACACACTGTAACTGTAATCGAACGAAGGTGATATTTGGGCATAAGTGACACTTATTTGACGGTTACGGTGTTGACACATTTTGCACTTTATTATTTTGAATTTTAAAGTGAAAACCTCTTGTTTTATATTTTTAACTATTTAATAAAATCTGTTTTTTTTTTTAGAAAAAAATTAGTGTGTTTTATTTCAAAAATGTCACGGTAGAATTTAAATAGTCGTTGTAAAGAGATGATAATACTTTTGCAATAATTATGTGGCCTAATTTTTTTTTATACTTTGGCAACTATGTCAACTTCGATATCTGTCAATGATAATGACGTGCAACGGTAAGTAAATTAGATTTTTTTTTTTTTTTTTTTTATAATTATGTTTATTTACAATCTACATCAAAAAAGAGTATTAAGTAAATGTGATTACAGGTTTTGCGCGTGAAGGGGAGACATCCAATGATGTCTCACCTTATTCTACTTTGGTTTAGTTCTGAAGAAGGTCTTGAGGCCAGGTTCTATGTAATCTTCTTGTGGCTGGTCCATTGTTGTATAGTTCCCTTACTAGCTCATTTTCGTGGTGAATGGTACGTTCATTTTGTGACTCCGTGGCTCGATGAATTTCTTCTCTGATGAAAGGAACCTTTAAGTCATTATGGAGTGTTTGGTTACTTACGTACCATGGCGCATCCACTATCGATCTTAGTACTTTAGACTGGAATCTTTGGATAATATTCAGCGACGTTGGTTTTGCACAGCCCCATAGGTGTAGTCCGTAGAACCAGATAGGTTTGAGTATGGCTTTGTATAGAAGAATTTTGTTTTGGATGTTAAGTTTTGATTTACGTCCAAGAAGCCAATACATTTGTCGGAATTTTAAGTCGAGCTGCCTTCTTTTGGTCTGGATATGTTTCTTCCAAGTGAGTCGTTGGTCAAGATGGAGGCCAAGGTATTTAGCGTCTGTTACTGTTGGTATTCTTATATTTTCCATCCTTACAGGTGGGCATATATTGTGACGGTTGGTAAATGTTATTTGAGTTGATTTTGTTTTATTTACTTTTGTTCTCCATTTTGTATACCAATCACTGAGTATGTTCAGATGATGTTGCAGGTTTTGTGAGGCTTGTATGGGATCTTCATTTACGGCTAGTATTGCTACGTCGTCAGCAAAAGAAGCGATTGTAGTATTATTGGTCTCTGGTATATCGGCTGTGTAGAGTGAGAAAAGCAGCGGCCCTAGAACACTACCCTGCGGGACTCCGGAGTTGAAAGGACAGAGGTTGGATTGTTGGTCTTTGAATTTTACAGAGAAATATCTATTTGATATGTAGGATTTAAGTAGGAGGAAATAGTTACTGGATAGTGCTATTTTTACTTTGTAAAGCAGACCTCTGTGCCAAACTTTGTCAAACGCTTGTGAGATGTCTAGAAATACAGCGTTGCAGTATTTCTTTTCTTCAAGACTTTTTGATATTTCATTTATCATTCGATGAACTTGTTGGGTAGTGGAGTGATTTTCCCGAAAACCAAACTGATGTTTTGGAAGTAATGTAAGGAATTCATGATCTGCGTATATTCTTTGAAGTAGCAATCTTTCAAAAACTTTGCTTACGGTTGGGAGCAGGCTGATAGGTCGATAAGATGTTACTTCATTGGGCTCTTTTCCTGGCTTGAGGATCATAATGACTTCAGCAAATTTCCATATTTTTGGAAAGTATGATAAGCTTAGCATGCGGTTAAATATAACTGTTAGCAAAGTTATGGCCTTACGAGGAAGTTGTTTTAGTACTTGTGCCGAGATTAAATCATAACCTGGGGCCTTTCGTGAATTGAGTTTGTTTATTTCTTTCCTAACTTCTATAGGAGTAAAACTTTTAATTGGGAGGGACATTTGACATGCTGCGCTAATTAGTTCTTCCACTTCTTCATCAGGGTCTGCCGGCTCTGTTTGAAATACGTTTGTAAGATGTTCAGCAAAAACGTCAGCTTTTTCTTTGTTGGAACAGGCCCATTCGCCATTTGGTTTACGGATAGGAGGAATGGTTGTGTATGGTTTCTTTAGCTTCTTAGTGGCCTTCCATAACGTCTGGTCATTTGCTGTAAGATTTGTTATGTAATGTTCGAAGGTTTCGTTGTTTGCAGCTTTGATGGCTACTCCAAGTTGCCTTCGTAGTCTATTGAATATATGTAGGTCTATGTTATTTCTAGATCTTTGCCAAGTTCTCCTCGCACGACGTTTTTCAGCAATGAGTTGGCGAATGTGCAGGGGAACATTTGTGGTATGTGTTGGTTTGCGTTCAGTTCGTGGTGTAGATTGCCATGCCGCTTTTTGCACAAGTGTGGTGAAGTATTGAGCTGCTGTATCTATGTCATGTGTAGACTTGATCCGCTGATTAAGATGGGTGTTTTCTTCTAGGTAGGATTGAAAATCTGCCCAGTCGGTGTTTTTTGACGTGAGTCGAGGAGGTGGTGGGCTGTTTATAACTGTGGTACTCAGGCTCATAATAACCGGTGTATGATCCGATGAGAGATCATAGCTGGATTCTATTAGACAGTTGGTTCTGGACACTCCTTTGCTTATGTAGTAGTCCAGCAGATCTGGAAGTTTTCTTGGATCACTTGGCCAGTACGTAGGGATTCCGTTGGTGTGGCAATCATAGTTGTTGTCGGTCATTGCTTTTAGAAGATTACGACCTTTTGTTGTTATGAGTCTTGAGCCCCAGTGTATGTGTTTCGCATTCCAGTCTCCCCCGGCAACGAATTTGCTGCCAAGTAATTGGAAGAAGGCTTTGTATTCATCTGTGGAGATTGTGTGACGAGGTGGGCTATACATTGCAGATATGTTAAAGTGCCATGGTGTTGAATTTACTTGAACGATTGTTGCTTGTATTTTTTCTGTTGCATAATTCGGCAATACATGATGTGATATGCAGCTGCGGATGATTACCGCCGAGCCACCATGAGCTGTACCATCAGGATGAGGTGTGCTGTATGTGGTATAGAGCGGAATATTGAACGTAGTCAGATCGGTAAAGTGAGTTTCTGAAATAAGCAGAACGTCAATTTTATTTAAGTTTAAAAAAGTAATTACTTCTTGCTTATGGTTTAGCAGGCCGTTAGCGTTCCATGTGGCAACTCTAAGTATGTTTAAGAATTTCTTTGGTTAATGACTTGTGTTAGTAAGTTTAATATCATACTGTTTTGACTCATGAGTTGTGAGAACATGTTTTTGAACTCGTTTAGGAATGTTAATAGTTGTTGTTCTATATTAGTTTTAGGTTCTGAATCGTGATTTGTTTGATTTGCTGTCACGTTTGCATATGTTCTTTGATGGTTTTGTAGAGTATTTAGCTGATTTGTTTCAGTATATACATGTGGACTGTTGAATGTTGGTCTTTGAGGCTGTTGGTTTCCTCTTTTCTGCAAATGTCTGTTTTCTACTAGTTCCCTGTAGACTACACAGCCTTTATAGTTAGCAGGGTGACCTTCTTTGCATAGTGCACACTTAGCTGGAGTGCTTCTAGGTTTTTTACAATCTTTTGTATTGTGTTGTCCTCCACATTTAACGCAGTAATGCGGTTTAGTGCAATATGTTTTACTATGACCATATGCTTGACATCGCATGCATTGAATGATTGAGTTTCTCTTATTTGGTGCCTCGACTGCTATTTTGGTGTGACATAAGAATTCTAGGTTGAATATGTCTTTGTTGTTACTGTTGGGTTCAAGATCTATGAAAAACAAAGATAAAGGTTCCTTTGTTTGCCTGTGTCGAATGTTAGTTACATTGCGAACTTTATGGCCGGCTTTTTCTAGTTCCTTTATTATATCTGTTGTGGGTATAGAGTGATGAATATGTCTTATTACCACTCTATAGGCACGCTCTTCCTTTATTTGGTAAGTGTGGTGAATGATTTCTTCTTCTCGTAAATGTCTTATCAGTTTACGGTATGTATCTATTGTATATGTTGTAATCTTGACAGTGTCGTTTGGTAGAGTTCTGGTATAGTAGGTTTCTTCCTCCACAATTTGTGCAAAGTTATCGACCATATCTTTAAAGTTTTTGACGCCATATACGAATATTGGAGGTGGTTTTGGTATTTTCTGTTGTTTTTCTGTTTCAGTCTGTTCAGAGCTCTCAGCGTTAGATAAAGCACTGTATCGATTTTGTATTTTTGTTGGTGGTGAGCTTGGAGAATTGGGATCATTATTTTGTTTTGAAAATTTACGTTTTTTGACTACTTGCCATGAGTTTTTATTTTGGGTTTCTTGATCGTCGTCTTCACTAGACTCCATATCCGTGTTTTCTGAATGACTAATTGCAAGTTTTAGCTTTGTGTTTGAGGTCTGCCCTACAGTAGATGGGTTGCTTGGGTTGTAGTAAATTGGTTGGGGTTGTGGGGGAAATTGTTGTGGTTGTGGTGGAAGAGCGAATTGATTTTGTGGAATGTTTGATATAGGAGTATTTGCGGGTTGCCAGTATATGTGGTTTGGTGCATGTTCGGATGTGTATTCTAGTGGAGAATATTGTTGAGGAGTTGGGTACATGTTCTTAAATGTTTGTTAATAGTGGACCTGCTGCTTACCTGCAATTTCTGCTGATACTACAATAGACACTGATTGTTTGTGTTCCGTGTATGTGAATTGTTCATTGTAGAAAACAGAATTTGGTACGCCACTGCCACTTTACTGTTTATTTTAATAACTAGAATTTTTAATAATTAGATTTTAATTGTTCTTATCGGTGGTCACTTTTTGCTATCGCACTCGGCGGAATACGTCCTTACTCTACGATATACAAGTGAACACTTTAAGTAAATTAGATGAAGTATACTTAATATTAATAGTTATCAAAATAATGCCAAACTCTGAAAATAGCTGAAAATATGTATATACAGCTCAAAAGGCCTTGGAGTTTCTTGGCTTGGAATTTTTCTATTGTTTTCTTCCATTTTCTTCTATCCATGGTCGCAGTTATTCAGTTTGTTATATTGATTGTTTGTAGGTCTTCCTTATACGCTTCTAGCCACTTTTTTCTTAGTCGTCATCTTCTCTTCTTTCCTTTTCTTTCAGCAGCGAGTCCTTTGTCCACATTGAGTCTGTCATTCTCGTAAGATAGTCTAACCAGTAGTTTGTTATAGCTCCAAACGTTTTACTTCCTCTCGGAATCCACTTCTCAATTTCTTTGCTTTCTTCTCCTTTACTTGTTAGGGTTACTCCTAGAGACCCGAACTTTCTCAAATGTTTAAAGCAATACTCTTCACTCTCTTTGTTTGTGGTAGTCTTTAGTTGTGTATCTTCATATGTGGTCTGTCCCATTTCCATACACTTTGTTTTTTGCTGTTTAGCCTTCGCTTCAAAGAGTTAAAAGATAGTCAGCAATTCCTTGCCGAGTTAGGAGATACTTTATCGTCCGCAGGATCAGAATCTGGCTTTAATTGTCATAAATCATACTTTTACGTATCATACATACGTACTCCACTCTCTCTCATTATTATCTGTTGCAAGAAATTAAAAAGTATTGTGGACAGCGGCTCTTTCTGCTTTAGTTTCCTTCATACTTCAAATTTTCCTGTTAGGCTACAGACGCCTTCTTATCACCGAATCGTAAGCTTGTTTAAAATCTATAAAGAGGAGGTTTAGCTTTAACTGTTGCTTGTACGTACTGCTCTGAATCATTTTTAAGACGAATATTTTATCTACGGTGGATCTGCCCTTTTTGAATCCCCCTGGTATTCACCAACCTGCTCTACTGGCAACCTGGAAGTGCATTTGCCTCTCCACATACTTCCATCATATCCTCCCGCTCCCAGATTTTCGTTAACAGGCTACATATCCGGTACGTATGAGTGCTGCCTGCATTTATATTGTTTTTTATACCATATCTAATTTCTCTTATGTCTTACACGGTGGGAATCTCTTATTGTTTCCGCCAGGTCATTGACTTTCCCTACCATTTCCATTTGCTTATCATCATTTCCAATTGTTTCTTTATTAAGCAACTCTCTGTTATGCCTCTGCGATCTATCTAGCTTTATTTGATTATCTACTACTAGGTGCTCTTCTTTATTCCTTTAGTAATTCTGTTTTCTTGCGCCTTGGTCACTGCTCCTTTTCCTCTTTTGGTAGAAGTTTCTCACTTTTTTGTTAATATAATGTTCTTGAATCTCTTGGGACTTTATATCCATGTGCTCTCTTTTTTCCTCCTACACACTCTTTTTTCATCATGTTCGCATCTTCTATCTGCTTCATATATATTTATATTTTCGTTACTTTTTTTGTCAGTTTGTCCATGTATTTTAGTCTTGCTTCGTTTCGTTTGTTAAGGCTTTTCTTGCAATCGGCATCACACCATTATTTTTATCTCTTCTTTAGTTAACTTAACCGCTTTTGAGCTGCTTTCTTCATAGCTGCTTCTAATATTCCTCACTTCATTTTGATGTCACCTTGATTTTGCTTTGTTTTGAAGTAGTTTTGCTCTCACGTCTGCATGGAAGTTGTTAGCGGTGTCCTTGTTCCTTACTTTGATGACGTTATATTTTTATACCATGTTCTCTGTTCTCTGATGCATAAATCATTTTCTTACGTATCTGAATCCTCCATATTGTTAAAACAACTAGACGCTACACAAAACAGCACTTAGACTATCTCTTGAAGCATTTCGAATATCACCTGTGAAAAGTTTAAAAAGTGAAAGTGGAGAGCCTTCATAACATCATCGCCGAATTTTTTTAACCCTATCACACGCAACTTCAATAGCTTCACACATAAACAAATATCTGTTTAATAACATTTTCAATAATAAATATATAACTTTCGTTACCAGTAGTATCGTGCACAAACCTTACTATGAGCGAGTACGGTATTGCCTGAGTTATCTAATCATTAACAGTTGTTAATATAATGCTGCAAACAAAAGATTTTTGATTCATACAATTTTATTAACAAAGAACCACAGAAACATGAGTGTCTCTGATTAAAGTTGCAGATCGTTTGGGTCATTATCGCCCACACATAGCGTGAACTTATAAAAAACAATTCGTTTTTTAACTAACTAACCGCCTTTCTCGCAGGGATGAGTCTCTTTACCAACCAACACAGTCGTGTCTTAGTTGGTAATGCTTTACTATTTCCGGGAATGTTTATCGACCTTCCGCTGTAGATCCGTAATAGTCAGGATTAAGAGGCTCTTCACCACGTATTCTGGTCTTGACTAGAGATATACTTTACTTGAGAGAGCTATATTCGCTTACTTTAGCGCCGTTGAGTCAGTATTTAGTCAACCCGATATAAAGGTACTACAGATAAAGTCACGTTCAGATGGCAGTGTACGGATATAGGATAACAGCGTTGCCAATTCTACTGCCATTGTAAGTTTTGCTACTTTTGTAAAATAAGCAGGGCCAAACTCACGGTAAACTAAGATATGTTTAGGTAAGCTAAAGTTGTTAATAGAAAATTCGTGAATGAAATAAATGGTAATAATTCCTAAAATGCTTTTATACATAATACCGCAGTTAATAGGGAAAAAAATATGAAAAATATTCTACAGGTTTTTTAATGTTCTAAACGGTAGATAAGGGATAACTGATGATAATTCCTTGAAGAATTACAGCCAATTTTGCTTTGTTTATTTTTTAAAGAAAGATGAAGTTTGGAAAAAATCATTTTTTTGCCTATTTTGTTCCTCGTGCATTTTAGGGAAAAATGTTTCAAATAAATGTTGCAGATCTTAAAAAGTTTTTTAATTTTTTAGTTTGTAAATTAAAATACATAAACAAATGACTGAGATAATTGCAAAAAACCCTAATTGAGGCCCCTAGAACACAAGGGTGTAAGTGCAGTTGCTTATCACTTAGCAACTGATATCTAACAACAGGCACGTACTTTTGGCTTCAAACTTTCTACATTAACAACAATAACACCATCAAAAATTACATGTCATTGAAAACATGCTGAAAACTGAAAAAGTGCTACCTAGGTTTTTAAATTTATATCGAACTTTGAACAAAGATTTTTCAAAACTTTGTTTTTGGCACTTACACCCCTTGTGTTCTAGGGGCCTCAATTGTGCACTAATTTATTAAATGTTCATAACTTTATTTTTTGCATAATGACGTCTAATATAACTACTTGAAATTATGTCGATTAATGAGTTATTTAAGTGTGCTACATTTCAACCAGATCAACTAAATATTTTATTACCTTTACTGAGAAAAGAATACCCCGAAAAACAATTTTCAATCATCTTCATTTTCATAATCTAGTTCATCTTCAGAGTCATCGTTTAATGAAATTCTAATAGGTTCAATGTCATCTTGAATGTTGTCTACTGTCCAAAAATTATTCTCCAATTTTATAACATGGTTGACGTAATTTTTCCAATGTCCATTGTTCTGTACTTTATCATAACCTTCATAAATCAATGTTTTAACGTCGTTTTGTTTGAAACTTGAATTCTTAGAGGACACGTACCGTTTCACTTCACTCCACACCATTTCTATTGGGTTCAGTTCACAGTGATAAGGCGGAAGTCTTAAGATATGTACATCTACGCGGCATTGTTCGTCACTGTGATTCCTGTATTTTTCACCAATACAATCAATTTTGTATTTGTCATAAATATTTTTAAATACATTAGCAGTTTCCAGAAGTTCATTTTTTAAGTAATCTTCTTCAAAATAAATGTCCTTTTCATAGAGCCACTCCTTAATTTGACGTTTCACCCAATATTGTTTGGGAAAATTTAATTTCCTAGAGTGATAAGATGCATTGTCCAAGATAATGACATTCTTTTTATTTTTTGGGAGATTCGGTATTAACATCTCTTCAAACCATTTTTCAAATAGATCTCCGTCCATCTCTTCATGGTAATCTTCAGCACCTTTTTTGGCAAGAAAAGTGATGTCAGCACCTTCAACAAATCCGTCTTTGTTTCCTGCATGGACTAAAACAAATCTTGGTCCTTTTCCGGTCGGAGTTTTTAAACCTGTGGTAAGTCCATTTACGAAAGCCTGTCGGCTATTTTTTATTGTTGTATCTTGCCATACTTGCCATTGGTTATTCCAGTATTAACCCATGATTCGTCCATATAAATGATATTGGCTCCTTCGTTCCTCAGTTTCTTTATTTCCCGGAGATAGTGACGCCTCCAAGCGACTATTTCTTGTTTTTCTATTAATATTGAATTTCTACCTTGTTTGCCATATATAAAACCCATGTCGTGCAATAGTCTTCTCAACGTACTCTTGGAAAAATTCGGAAGATGCTCCATTTGCTTAATTTTTTCTAGTACTACGTCAAGGGTTGGAGGAATATTGTCCATAAAAAAACCGTGCACTACTTGTCTTATTCTAGACCGAGTTGCTTCATCATATCTATTCTCACGACTATTCAAATAACCGGTTCTTTTTTTTCTTATAGGAGTTACGAGTGGACCATTTTTACTTTCACTTCTATATCGGAATATCGTTCGCTCAGAGACTCCAGTCATAGCAGAAACTTCCCGCACTATTGTTGATACACTTTTATCATTATTACTGTTTGATAAATAGTTAAAAACATTTAACACTATTTTTTTGCATTCACTATTTAACAAATTACCGTTTTTGAATTTTATTACACTCGCGGCCATTTTGACACTGACACGACACAAACGTCTGATATCAACTGAAAATTCTTTTAATGACTCTCAAGTATTTACCTGAATTTATAATTGCTGGCATTAGACAATAATTTTGAATTTATAAATAGGTATATTTTTTTAATTCTAAATTATTTTTTAATGTCTGTAACTGTAAATGCAGGTAGAGAAAGTGTGTCATTAAAAGGACATTAAGATCAAAAACGGATTATACAAATAATTATTTCATTTCCACGAATTGTAAACAATTTTGAACAGAAGATATAATTCCGAAAAGACCAGATTTCCGAAATATAACTTTCTATTTTTAAAATACCAACAGAAAAATTATATAATTAAAAAAATGTAGTATTTTTCCGTTTCACATTCATAAATATTTCCGAAATTATAATTCTTTTATAGGAGCCGGCCCATAACGTACGATTGTAGGTACGATTAAAAACTGACAACAATGTAGTTATTTCTGGCATATAGAAAGTACAGGCCTATCTCTGTAACGCTGCCATCTGAATGTGAATTTATCTATACCTCTCTCACATTTCCATACATCCAATTATCTTAAATAGATTGCGAATAATTATGATATAGGTATTTTGAAGAGCAAAGATAAACCAGTGTGTCTAAAGCGTAGACTAAAGTCCAAAGTGTGACTAAGGCCCTTTAAGGCTCATTCGCCAATTCCCTATTTTGCTTATTTATTTTACAATATAATTTCCTGTACTTAAAATTCGTTATCCTACTAATCCTACTTTTTTTATTTCTTAGTTTTTTTTTATTTTTTTTATTTATTATTTATTTTTTTAAGGATTTACCACTGGGACATATATTTAAGCCTAACAGTCTTTCTAGGCGATTTTACACAAAACAGAGACTCGACCAAGGAAGGGATTGGAGATTGCATTAGGACAAACATATAGGTTTACTTATATATGTAAGGTCATGTGTTCAACAATGATCATCCAAAATTTAAAATTGTCTAGATCAGTCCCCTTTTACCTAGAAACACGAAATTGTGCGAGTATCAGAAACACATATTTGTAATCTATTACACATAATTTTATTATTAATAAAGATTAATGTTTTTGAGTTAATATGGTTTTCTTCTTTTAAGTGTCTTTGGTTCATTGTGTCCCACGGGTGGTACACAATGAATTAGTGCGGCGTACACATTGAACCAAACTACTTTATTTTAAACATAGCTAATAAAAAATAGGTTTACAGAAACTATAGTAAGATTTCAAATTTTTATTTGAAAGCACAAGAATAGTTGAAAAGAACAATAAAACTGAAGATAGGTATAATTCCTATCTGACATTTTAATAAAGAAAAAGACACTGTAAACGCAAAATAGCATTGTTGTTGTTTTGTGCTGCCACTTAGTTTTTGTCTCGGCAAAATATATTTCATATATTTCTTGTTGACGGAAGCTATATCAGGAATATTGGGCATAACAAACTGCTCACTATATATATATATATATATATATATATATATATATATATATATATATATATATATATATTATATATATATATATATATATATATATATATGTATATATATATATATATATATATATATATATATATAGCTAACAAGAACATCAAAACCATACGTCAGCTATATAGCAAAATAAAACAACCCCTAACTACTTTAGAGTCAAGAGATGTTGTTTATTGCATTCAATGTACTGAATGTCCATCCACGTACATTGGTGAAACTGGAAGAAATCTGTCTAGTCGTATCATTTCTCATAAGAGTGACTGTAGACTAAATAAACCCACTTGTGCTTTGGCAGAACACACTATCGATCTAGACCATAAGATAGATTTCAACAATGTAAAAATATTAGCCAGAGAGAAAAATAAATTTAAGAGAACATTCTTAGAAATGGTACATATCAGCAGGAGTGATAACAACAATCTGAATAAAAGATCTGAGATCCAGAATCTTAGCAAAATTTACAATTTTATTTTGACTTTTGACTAGGGTTTTCTGCATCTCAGAGTGTTTCATGTTTCTTAAATTCCATTATTAATTGCTATAATTATCATGATTAACTTCAGTTATTATTCAGATGTTCATTTTGTTTTGGTTGTTTGTTTTTTCTAAACCTACTTACTAAATACTATTTTCTTTTTATTGTTTGACATAATAAACTTTTTTTAAATTTCCCTCTCAATTCTAAGTTGGTAACATGGTTGGTAGTACTTAAAATCACAAACGGCATTTTGTTAGACATCAGTTTGAAAGTTTGTTTTTTGTAGTTACATCGAACTATTTAAACAACAATAGTTCCTCCTACTACCTCTTTCTGTTCGTGAGATGTGACTGAATTCAAACCTGCGAAGACGACTGTTTTTTGTCAAACATGTCGTCTTATTTTTTACTTTTTAAACTTTGTAACATGTTCTTTAATTTTTAAGTTATTTTAAAGTTTTTAAAATTTTTAATGCCTTCAGTAATTCAGATCACATTATGTTATTTAACGTTGTGTTTTATATGCTATGAATCTTACTTTCTGGTAAGTTTTTATAACTTTTATATTACATCAGCCTAATTTTATAACACAGTAATTTTCATTGTAGACCTTGATAAAGGTGGCAAATAACCACCGAAAGCTCGGATTTCAGAATAAATAGTACGCCTTAGCAAAGCTCTATTTTTTATTGACTACCACACCCAAAAAGAAAAAAGTATTTACGTATATATATATATATATATATATATATATATATATATATATATATATATTATATATATTATATATCCTTAAGTCTTACCTTGGGTAATAAATAAATTTGGATTTAAAATAGGAAGATCTTGTTCATACTCTTCACTATCACTGCCACTCTCAAGGGAAATATCTATTTCATCCTCCTCTGAATCTGTATTATGGTCATTAACAAATTGGACTATTTTAATTACTATTTAACTGGGAATAAGCCACAATTAAAGATAAAAATACGTTTATTGACATTTCAATTTCTACTTCGGAAATCGTTCTCAAAATACAAACGATTTTTGTATTTTGAGAACGATTTCCGAAGTGGAAATTGAAACGTCAATAAACGCATTTTTATCTTTAATTATATATATATATATATATATATATATATATATATTATATATATATATATATATATATATATATATATATATATATATATATATAGGAATATTATTTTAAAAACTTTTAAGATACTAAACATAAAATAAGCTAAATATACAATAAAATTATTTTTAAAGACTGATATCATATAAGCACACATGCTTTTTGATCGATCCTGACAAATTAGTAAATTTAACTTTTAAAAATCAATCATAGAATTCTTTACACTACGGTAACATCAAGTATAATAGCGTTAGTTCAGTGTGTATAGAAAAACATTTTCTGTGAGTACATATTTTTATATAAATAAGTAATTCATAACCAAAGAATTTTATAAAACCGTCAATAAATAATAACAACAGTCATTAATCGACACCAATTTTTTGCCGTTAAACAACAACACACGTTACACAAATTCAAGTCCGTAGATTAATTGATCCAAGTGAAAGACTCCTAATATCCAATGTTTCTCCCACTATCCCGCATAAGGTAATAGAAAACGAACTACTGATCTTAGGGCTAAAACCAACTTCATCAATGTCATTTTTGCGAATAGGAACCAACAATCCTGAATACAAACATGTACTCAGTTTCCGTCGACATATTTACGTATCTCCACCCACAGGCCCAATTCCCGATTCCATTTTAATAACTCATGAAGATACTACCAATCGAATTTTTTTGACACTAGACAACTTATGTTTCCTTTGCAAACAACATGGCCATATTTCCAGTAGTTGCTCAGTAAATGTAAATCACTCAGACACAGTCGTCCCAACTGCTACACTTTCAAACAGAAACAAATCTACTACAGTGACTTCAACAGAAACGACTGCTATTACACCTTCAACAACATGCACCTCTACAAACATATCAAATAATTCAACGTCACTAACAAAAATATTATCTACAACCAACCTTACATCTCTTGACACATCAACTACAGATAATACAATGCCATTGATATCCAAACCAAATATACCCACCTCATCAGCCCTATCATCTCACATAATCATAACTAACCAGCCTTTACCTTCCAGTCTAAACAATAATTTTTTCTCGGTTAATGAAATTAAAGAGAATCCAGCACCAAAAGAATTTAGCGTATCCAACGAGGAAAATACATCTAAATCGTCCTCCAAACGAACTGTATCTGAAGCAATATCACCCCGATTGAGACATTAGCTAGTGACGATGTATTTTCAAAGCCAACTCAGAACAAAAAAGAATAAAAACAAAAATACCAACGATACCTTTAGAAACGCTAATGCAACCAATTAAAGAATTATTCAATTCCGAAAAGCAAATATTCACTTTTGAGGAAACAGTTGATTTATTTGAAAAGTTGATTGATGAGTTGGTTGATGAGTTGATTATTCATGGTTCTAGGTTATCTAGTACACTCGTATATGGTGTCGGCGCTTTTCTAAAATGCGTATTACTAACGAAAGATTGGTTGGTTTATTGTGTACGTGTGGTTCATTGACATTGTTGAATACATGACTATTATAATACGTTTTAATTTTTATCTGGACGTTAACTAATTTATAACTTGATTTTGATATTTTTATATATTCAATAAACAATTACACTAATGCTGTATTTTTAATTTAGTTATAAACCTATTTATATTTATTCCTATTATAAGTCAGTTTAAAATTTTATGTTCATAATCTCCTATTTCTCCGTATTAAAAATATGGGTTGGCCTTTAAATATATTTTATTTTTTTTTCGAAGATATCTGAAGCTTTTAAGACATAGGTGGGGGTTACTAGATGACGAATAGATGAAAAAGTACTCGTATTTTTACTTTGCTTTTTTTTTAATAATAATTTATAGCCATAATTTGATTTTTTGATAATTTACGGAGATATTTGCAAAAAATCAGTTTGTTGCACTAATTTCGATCGGTCAAATAGTTTAAAAAGTATTTAATTTATTTATCCCTGAGGCTAAATATTTAAACTATTAAACGTTTTCTATTAATGATGCTAGACACATTTGGCAAATTTCGGAAATTTCTTTAAGACTTAAACTATCTCAGAAGTTAAATGCATATTGCGTTTTCATCGAAATTATTTACAAAATAAACGTTTGAAAAAGGGGTATGTTTTTTACTTATAAACAATTGTAATAACTTCTATATTTTTCAAGATACAGACTTGTACGTGCAACCATTGGATAGCTAGTAAAATGTATGTTAGTTGCATTTATGAAAAATGCAACGTATTCAAATGTATAATTAAAGTGTCCAGATAGTAAATAAAGAATTAAACAAAAATTTAGGAAATATCGACCACAATAGAATTAGCGAGTACGATGACATAACCGTTTTATCGAAAACTGTTAAAGAACAAATGAACAATGAAACTGAAAAACATCTAAAAGTAACACCTAGAAATAACAAACAGGAATGAATGACAGAAGAGATTTTACAATTAATGAAGAAACGAAGAGAATCTAAAGGAAAAAATGACAAGGACGGAGAATACAAAAGACTAAATAGAATAATTCGAAAAAAAAATAACCGAAGCAAAAGAGAAATGGCTGGAAACAAAATGCGTTGAAATAGAAGAACTGCAACAAAGGCACGATTTTTTTAATTTACATAAAAAGGTAAAAGAGTTTACATCGACTACCAAGAGAACGACTTTTCACACCATGCTGAACACGGATGGCAAACTGCTAGAATCAACGGAAGATAAACTGAAAGAATGGGAAAACTATATTAAAATTCTTTTTCACGACATACGAGAAGAACCAAGATTGGAAAATAACAACGAAGGGCCAACAATTCTGAAATCTGAAATCATAAATGTAATTAATCATCTCAAAACAAAGAAAAGCCCAGGTACAGACGGAATATACCCAGAAACGTTAAAATTAATCAGCGAAGAAAATATCGAAATATTTGTCCTTTTATTCAATCACATTTATGATACAGGTAAAATACCTCAAGATTGACTGGTGTCAATATTCATCCTACTACCAAAAAAGCCAAACCCACAACACTGCAATGAGTTCCGTCTGATAAGCCTTATGAGTCATACAGTAAAAGTCCTAATAAAAATCGTACATAATCGTATCTACAGAAAGTGCGAAACAATCATCGGAGACGATCAGTTTGGATTCAGAGCCGGCATGGGAACGAGAGAAGCCCTGTTCAGTTCAGAAAGATATATTCATATGCTTTATAGACTTCTAAAAAGCATTTGATAGAGTAAGACACGACCTACTATTAGAACGTTTGCAAGAAGTCGGTTTAGATGGAAAAGACATCAAATTCTTAAAAAACTTGTACTGGAACCAAAACGCCAGAGTTAGGATCGAAGGTTCCGCATCCGCAGAAGTAGAAATTAGGAGGGGAGTTAGACAAGGATGTGTTCTGTCGCCTCTGCTGTTTAATCTTTACTCCGAGTTTCTATTTAAAGAAGCATTGGAGGATTACAATGGAGTAGGATGGAGTCAATGTGAATGGCGTAAATATCAACAGTATCAGATACGCCGATAATACAGTGTTAATTGCGGATTCCGACTTAAGTCTACAACGACTCATCGATAAGACCAACTCGACCTGTGAGCAATTTGGTATGAAAATAAACATTAAAAAAACCAAAGTGATGTCAATCCGAAAAAACCATAACGTACCTCAACCTTGCACAATAAATGGGCAGATTTTAGAACAGGTCAATAGATTTAAGTACCTGGGATGATGGATCGATAGCAGCCTAAATCCTGATCTAGAAATAAGATCGAGAATAGAACAGGTCAGAAAATATTTCGAAAAAATAAAAAAAACTGCTGTGTCATTCTCGAATAAAACTCGAAATTCGACTACGTTTATCAAAATGCTACGTCTGGTCGACTCTTCTATATGCAGTTGAAACGTGGACCCTTAAAACATCAACCGTAAATAAATTGGAGGCCTTTGAAATGTGGATCTACCGGAGAATACTCAAAATTTCATGGACATTGCATACCTCAAACGAAGAAGTGCTGCATAGAATAGGCAAGGAAAGAGAACTTTTTAACACAGTAAAAGTTAGAAAAACATCATACCTAGGCCACATACTGAGAAATAATAAGTACCAATAGGCCCAACTTATAGTGAAAGGAAAAATCGAGGGAAAGAGAGGCCTAGGAAGGAAAAGACTATGGTGGCTCAGAAACATCCGACAATGGACAGGGCTAAATTTTGAACAGCTAATAAGAACAGCTGAAGATAGAGAAGAGTTTAAAATTGTAGTAGCCAACCTCCATTGAGGAGAGGGCACTTTAAGAAGAAGAAGAAAGTGTCCAGCATATTTGTAGTAAATAAACATGTTGTATTATCAATAATAGTGAACTGTAAAGTACTAATTAACTGATCCGTTTTTTACTTATTATTTACTGCTATTTTTTGTTCTGTAAGTTTTTATTTATTTATTGATTATAATTTATTGATTGTAACCTAAATTAAATTATTTAAATCTGAATTTAGTTTGAAAATGAGTATTATAGTTACCAGTTAATTGAGCTACACGTTCTTGTATCTTTTTTAAATCAACTAAGACTTTATCTGCATTAGCTTCTTCGGTTGTAAACTTAAAAACATTGAAAATTATTTCTCTTGCTTGAGATCCCAAAGGTTTGCCTTTTAATACACTTGCCATTTTAATAAATATAAATAATAGTTTATAATATAGGGCCACTCCAAATAAAAATGTAAATACTTGACAACACTGTCAGAAATCTAGCACTAATTACACGATGTGAACTCCTAGCCGACTGCAATAGAAATGAGCAATGAGCAATCCCTTCCACTTTTCAATTTGTTCTACGCGCAACTCGCCAGCTCTCGCTTGTTGGATAACAAAATACTTTTCATTTCAGTTAACATTTTCCTGTTATGAGGTAAGTTTTAAAGTTGTGCGTGAATTTCTTGGAGCAGTGTATAGAATTGCTAGAATTGCTATAGCTAGAATTGCTAATAATAATAATAGAATTGCTTCAACTGAAAAATTAAAATTTACTTTTAGTGTAATATTATTCATTATATTAATGAGAATAATTTTAGAATATTTTTATTTTAAAGTATTCAAAATTTTACTATTCAGCAGAGAGTTAATATGAATATGATGCAGAATTAAATACATACCTAGTCGTTAATTTATGTCGCCAAACATTTTAAAAAGTTATGGTGTTTATATATATTCTAGTCCACGTATTGAGCTGTTCATGTTAATTATTACAATAAATTAAGCAACTTCATAATAACTTTAGTATCCTTTGGGCTAATAAAGCAGAACTCCAGTTAAATCTGCAAAAGTATTTTATTACATGTATTTTAAAAGCTGAAACTTATTTATAAAATTATATAAAAGCCGTAAATATAATTAAAACAAGGTTAGTAAATGGTATCAGTCGGTGTTAAATTACCCGTGCTATTACTCTAGGGAGATAAAAATAATATTTATTAACAAAAACAAACAACTTTATCAAAAAAAAAGAAACTGGACACCCAAGCGTAACTTGGTGTTTTTCTCCTGAAATTATTTGACTTAAAATTCTAAAAATTCACTTTTCCTAATATATGGTTTTCAATGTTTAGCTCAAGCACATTTTTTGTAGCTTGCATAATTTTGCTAAAAAATTAAAAAGTCACACGTAATACCATGGATGTTACCAGTGACCCGATTATTATTTGCCATTATGGCAAGTCTTTTTCATTTCTGTTGTTTTTTTTAATATATTCTTAATGCTTAAAACAGTTCTTTAGAGTGAAGTGTTATGTAACGTATTCTCTGCTAGTAAGGTGCTGCGGTCAAATGCGTTTGTTAGCTTCACGAAACATAGATATGTCGGTTTGTTGTATTCTAATGATTTCTCTTGCACTTGCATCATAATAAATGTAGCGTCGGTATATGATCTTCCCGACCTAAAACCTTATTGCTCTTCTACTAGTGTTATAATTTTATTCAATTTATTTGTTATCACTTTGGTCATTCTCCATATTTCTCTGATCATTCTCCATATAAATTTTGTGTTCCGTAGAAATCGTGTTACATCTATTTTGAGAAACTCTGCCAGTGTTCCTTTTTTATTTTTCGATTCACTTATAGTGGTTGTATGGCTCTTGTGTATTGTAAAAAGGCTTTCTTTTTTTTTCATTATATTTTGTCTTCACTTCCTCTCTAAACCATGGCGTTTTCTTTTTGATTTGTTAGTGTTCGTTACGGTTCTCTCTAAAAGTGATTCTATGGCTACGTTAATTGTGTTATTTTTGAGTTTTTTCGTTATCGTCTTTTAATATTTCATTCCCAGCGATCTTCTCTGATATTCTTTTCCTGTAGGAAATTCCGTTAATTCCGTATTTAGTACTTCGAGTTTGATTTTTGTTGACGCTGCTCTCTTAGGTGGGAAGTATTTCAGATGATTCTTATTTTACATACATAGGCTATGGTCGCTACCAACATCTGCTGAGTTGAGGCATCTTATGTCGACTATTTTCGATGTATGTATATCTCTGTTGGTTATAACATAATCTATCGTAGATCTTTGCCCATGGGTGTTACTAAAAGTATATTTGTGTTGGTCTTTGTGTTGTTTATTCTTAGTTCGTTATTCGTGCAGAAGTTGATCATCAGGTTTCCATTTTCGTTTTTATCATTTCGTTATATTTTTGTTTATTGCCGGGATTGCTTGATTCCCTATTTAAACGGTAAAATCCCCAATATTATCATCTTTTCTCTTACTTAATTTACTAATTGGTATAATTGGTCATAAAACCCTTCCCTGTTGTTCGAGGCTTGATTTTCTGGGCATATACTCCGATGATATTCAGGTCTTCCTTCTCCATTCTTATCTTTGCTGTTACTATTCTTTCCAATATATACATATTGACCACTCTTTGATGTGATTTTAGTACCTTTGGTGTATTAGTCAGGTTACAGTTTCTTTGGCCTTATTCTCTTTTGCTACTCCACTATAGATTAGTATATATTCACCTAATTTTAATTGATCTTTTTCTTTCTTTTTTGTTTCCTGTAGAGCACAAATGTCTATTTCTTTCTCTTTCAGCACTTGGGTTATTTCTTGATCCCTTGAGTTGAGTGATCTGATATTCCAAGTACTAATTCTCATCTAGGTTTTGGATGTTTTTCGCTTGTCCTTATTTTTTGCCGTAGTTGTCTTCATAGTATCAATCTGGTTCCGTGGCTAAACATTGTTTCTTTGAGCAGTATTTGTTTTTTTACGATTGGTAGGTTGCTAACCTTGCCAATCACCCTCCACATTTTATCCGGGCTTGGAACCGGCACAGCTACTCAATCCACCGTGCAATCACCCCAGGCAGTGTTTATTGTATTACTGGTGGTGGTATTTGTTTTATTGTTTGCGGTTTCATAAATAAATTAATTTTTGCTGTTTGTTTCCAATTTATTTAATTGCTTTGCGGCATGTGAATGTTAGAGAATTTAAATCCACTTGCCATTTTCTGTTTGTTATTTATATCGATATACAGAACATTTAATTATTTTTAGCATGGTGATTAAAATTTAATAACTACAATTATCTTGCTAATGTGTCCACAGTTACCGATATCTCGTTATCGGGCCAGGAACTGATTTTCGATTCACAGCGAACGATGTTCACTCTTTATCTGCTAGTGGTCGAATGTGTATTTAATACAAATAACTATTTTTTTACAAATATCATTACACTTTCTGATGGAAATCTTTGGGGTCACTGGTGGCCCCATTCGTACTACGTGTCAGAAAAAAATCTGCATATGCAGTGTATCTTACTGAAATTTATATGTTGTTTGTGTATTAACAAACATAGAATGTAAATATTTGTACACACAGTGGTGTGTACAAACTTAAATGTGGCGACTGCCCAAAAACTTACATCGGTCAAACTGGTAGAAACTTTAATAAACGAATAGCAAAACATAAAAGGGCTTTCAATAATAATAGAAAAACAGATTCTACATACGCACTTCATCTTCTAGATCACAATCATTCTTTTAATGACGAATTTAAAATTCTTCACATTCAAAATAAAGGCCTTAAGCTATCCTTGTTAGAATCTATGGAAATCAACAAATTAAAAAACACAGATATAATTCTGAATGACCAACTTGAGACAAACAGTTCTCTTCTCCTTAACCTATTTCATTAGAGACTATAAAATGTAAACGCATGCCAAAACTAGATCACTTGAGAAAGGCAATCAGCCGAAACAGCTGTAGTGATAAGTTAAAATAAATTTTGTGGAAGTTTGAAAACAAAGTTTTCAGTGTTTTATTGTTACATTCAATGTAATATTATTGATAAATTACAGAAGATCCTTAACGTAACCTAATTAAATTAAATTTAAAAATTTTAATCATACAGAAAATAAAAGTAGGAACAGTGAATAACAAACATTAACAAAGAATGTACAAAACACAAGGACATCAAGCTATCACACACAGTTTTTAAGGTGAGCTTTAAATTCTTTTGTAATACTATAGCCATTTAATTTTTGAGAATAATGATTAGCAAACCTTATTGTTCTAGAAGTGAATGAATTAAGTCCGTAGTTTGTGTGATGGAGTCTAACATAAAAGGTTGATTTAGCCTTGTTTGTCTACTGGGAATACGGAGATTAATTTTTTCCAATAGTTGAGGACCAAAAATAATAGAGTGCAGTATACTACTATAAAACATTTTCAGAATGTTTTGTTTATCTGTTTGTTCTAACATTCTGAAAATAACCAGAGAATTTTATAAAGACCTCTATACCAGCCAAAGACCACAAGGCAATTTCCCGACACGAGTAAAAACTCTCATAAATCAGGGATCGGAAATACTTTTACCCATTACTGTGTCAGAAGTAAGAGCAGCTTTAAAGGAAATGAAGAACCACCGATTGCCTGGTGATGATGGACTCATTATCGAGGCAATAAAAGCAGAAGGAGAAATTTTATTAAAATCAGTAAGCGAACTGTTTAATAAATGCTTACATGCGCGTACGATTCCAAAAGACTGGAACAATGCAGTAATAGTCTTGTTACACAAAAAAGGCGATATTATTAAATTAGAAAATTATAGACCCATCAGCCTCTTGATACATATGTACAAACTCTTTATGAAAATCTTAACAAAGAGGCTAACACCTAAACGTGATTTCTATCAGTCCAAAGAACAGGCAGGCTTCAGGGCAGGATATGGCACAAATGACCATTTGCATACCATAAAGATCTTAATAGAAAAGTGCATCGAGTACAACATACCACTGGTTCTTGCGTTTGTCGATTACGAGAAGGCTTTTGATTCTGTAGAGTTTGAAACAATACTGGAAGCCCTAAATCAAAGCCGAATAGATTACAGGTACACGACACTAATCAAAAACGTCTACGAGAACGCTACATCAAGTATACGACTACACGAAGACACAGAAAAATTCAGCTTAGGTCGAGGAGTTAGACTTAGACAAGGAGACAATATTTTACCAAAATTGTTCACAGCAGCCCTAGAGTCAATATTTAAGAGCACTCAATGGAAGATATGGGCATCAGTATAGATGGAGAAAGATTAAATTACCTAAGGTTTGCAGATAATTTACATCATACAGTTTCTATGATGCATTCGCTTAAAAGTCTGTCTGAAAGAGCAGGATTAAAGATAAACTTTGAGAAAACTAAACTTACAACAAATCTCGTAATGAGTGGAAATATAACTATTGACAATAATACCATACAGAAAACAGACACTTACAAATATCTGGAACACGAAATCAAAATAAGCAGAGATAATCAAACACATGAAATACAGAGGCGAATAGGCCTAACATGAACAGCATTTGGCAAATTAAGCCATATTCTAATAAGTTCAATTCCCATATGTCTTAAGCGAAAGGTTTATAACCAATGTGTTTTACCTATACACACTTATGTAGCAGAGACTTTAACACGCAAAAATCTGCGAATAAACTCAGAGTTACACAACGAGCCATGGAACGTGCAATGCTGAACCTTCGTGAGCCTTCGAGACCACATAACAAACCAACAAATCAGGCAAAGATCAGGAGGTTGAGACGTCATCGAAAGAACCACGACGCTTAAGTGGAACTGGGCAGAGCACTTAGCCAGAACACAAGATGGACGGTGGACAAGACGTATTATGGAATGGAGGCCCAGAAACTATAAAAGAAGCCGAGGACGACCACCGACTAGATGGACTGATGATATAAAACGTGTAGCGGGAAACTGGCTACAAGCGGCCCAGTGTAGAGAACACTGGAAAGAACTGAGGGAGGCCTATGTCCAGCAGTGGACGCGATTGGCTGACTGATGATACTATAAAACATAGTGAGATCTTTGTGCATGCGTCGATTGGAGAAAGTTATGTTGAGGAACCTTTCCATATTTGAGTAGTTAATTTCTTCAATCCTCTGGTTTTGTTTAAATGCAACAAATCTTAAGAATTTGTGTTAAACTCTCAATAGCTTGAATATGGGTGTTATAGTGATGAGACCAAACACATGAACAGTAATCTAGGTAGGGTCTCACAACTGAACAATACAAAATATTTATGGATGGAATATTTAGAAAGTCTTTAGCACAACCCTTAAAGTTGAAGTGATTTTGAGACAACAGATGAGATGTGGGGGATGTAGGATAAGCTGGAATCGAGCACAACATCTAGGTCTTTTATCTGAGATACATAGTCTAAGGAGCAACCAATAATAATATAGTTTTATTGCGACCAAAAATTATTAAATGACACTTTTTAGCAATAAGTTCCATTCCGTAGCTGCCACCCAATAGCTCAAATCATACTGTAGTTTTTGATAGTCACCATCATTCTCAATTTTTAAATATAATTTTAAATCGTCAGCAAACATTAGGAAAGAAGCAAATATGTCATTACCATAGTTATTAAATATAAGAGATCCTAGGTGTGATTCTTTTGGTACTCCTGAAAGTACCTTAATCTCAAATAAATGAAAACCCTGAACACGTACTATTTGTGTTGTTTCAGTCAGGTAGGATAACAACCATTCTAAAAGTTGACCCTGAACACCCAGACTCCTCAACTTATTGATTAAAATCTTGTAATTTACCCGGTCAAAAGCCTTTGTAAAGTTGTGTATACACCATAAATCTAAAAGCCATTTTCAATAGATTCTATAAGGAAATCAATAAATGTCAATAAATCAAGTTTAGTGGAGCGCCTAGAGAGAAATCCAAATTTCTGGTCGATAAAACAGCTTTTTAAAGTTGCTAACAAATAGTCACAAACAAGGCTATCAAAAACTGTGGGAATACAACTTAGAATGCTAATAGGCCGATAATTGTTCACTTGAAAATTTATTTCCAGATTTTAGTATTGGGGTAATAAAGCTAGTTTTTCAGTAAATCGAGAACATCCCTGTCTTTAATGAGAGGTTAACAATGTAAAAAAGAGGTCTAGAAAGTAAAAAGATAAAAGGTTTAAGAAAATAAGGTGGAAGACCATCTGGACCTGGGCCCTTGTTGCTATCGATAAAGTGTGTGCACAACAAACAAAGTGTGTTCGTATTATCTCTGGCCTCTCTTATAGAGCAGACTGTAGAAACTCCTTTGGAATTTTAAAAATTTTAACTTTACCTTATGTATACATTATGCAGTGTCTGTTGCACATTAAACAAAATCTTAGCCAATAGAATGTGCATGTAGATTTTCACAATTATCCCACCAGATTTAACAATAATCTTATACCAGAATTTAGCCGTCTTGAGAGATCCAGAAATGGTTCAAGGTATTTAGCCATACAATTCTACAACTTAGTGCCAGCTAGAATAAAGGCTCTTAATTTTCATCAGTTTAAGGCAAAAATTAAGAGTTACCTTATAGTGAATGCTTTTTTCACATATGAGGAGTATTTTACTTCCAATTTTAATTTGTTGTAATTGTTAACAGTATAATTTAAAACAATGTATCTATGTTTTGTGTTTATATTTATGTGTGCATATTAACTATACATTGACATTTACTTTATTTTATTTGACTTGTAAAAATACTTATGTATTAACTTACTACCAATAAACCATCTATCTATCTATCTATCTATCCAAAATGGAAGGTTTTTTATATATAGACGAAATAGAAATGCTAAAGTGTGATAGGTTGGTGTCTCCTGTTAAAAAGGGTTCATCCTGCAAATCAAAATATTTAAGTTTTGGAAAAGTATTCAGCAAATAAATTGACAATCTCCATGCCAGAAGAGCCAGAAATATTATTATAGAGCATAAGAGAAGGAATATTATTCCTGTTTTTTACTACTTACTCAGTTACAGCAACATAATCAAGATACCATTGTTCTTTTAGTTGTTTACGGTTAGCTTGTAATAAAGAATACTCATTACAGTCAGCAAGTAATTGAGATTAAAACTTTTTTGCTGAATACTTTTTCAGGGGAACAAAAATATCAATTGCAAGGTAATTAACATCATAAAACATGTTGATTATATCATCAAGACTTTTGTCTTTAAACAAATCATTCCAATTAAATTGTGAAAGAAAGTTTGTTACTTCCTGTACACTCATTGAGTGAAAGTCTCTACAAAAGCAATCTCCAATTAATCCTGGCTCATTGAAATATTGAGATTCACATTTAAACCCAAATTAGAGTATAAGATGATGCCACTCCTCTGGAAGTAGGTCACTCTCAGCTTTAGATACCTCAACCTCTTCATTTTAGACCATGACTAGCTCTAACAAGCAGTTGTTTTCATTTTTAACAGTGTTTATTAGATACAGATTACGAAAGGAACATAAAAAAGAGAGGAATTAAATAGAATCGACTTCATTTTGGTGAGGTTTATGGTAATGGAGTAGCCACAGAAGACAATCCATCATTGGACCACTGACAATTGGGAAGATTAAAATCTCCCAGGATACATAACTTATATTCTGGATACTTTTCAGCTAGATTATCTTCAGTTTCGGCAAATTCGACATACTTCTAAATAATACTACGAGGTGGAAAGTAGGCAGTTGCAAAGATAAACTTGTCGATGTGGCTAATCTTAATCTTGACAATAAAATGTTCGATATTTTGAGTTGCTGACAAACGAACACTGGTTATGGTTTTCCGGATAGCTATAAGCACTCCTCCACCTCTTTTGAAGTTACTTGTTTCTGAGGATCTATTTCTTCTATATATGTTGTAGTCAAACATTTGCAGTTCGGCGCTCTTTATGTCATCTGTTAACTATGTTTCATTAAAAACTAAAATATTATATTGTGAGTAAAAAGTATTTTAAAACATTAGCTGAAGTTTTGTGCATAACCCTCTGACATTCTGAAAATACACCAGCGCTTTTAAATTCTCGACTGAGGGGGCTTTGAACCTGGTAGATATGTTTAGTTTTTTCGTATTAACTTTGGCACGCCATTAACATATTTCAACATGAGATCGGATTCACCCTTACACCCTTCTTTTAACTCATTTTTTAGTGCATTGAACTCAGCTCGTTGTTCAGTAATTAAATCAGCTTTCAGGAATACTTTTAAACATCTATCCAACTCCCCCGTGTTTCTCAATATCAACCGAATCATTTCAGGTGACTCTAGTTTAGTCACAGTGATGGATACCCATTTTTATTTCGTTTCCTAATTCTAGTCGAACTGACTCTTTTTATATCAGAACTCGCTAAGTCCGACAGCATTTCCTTATCTTTGGAGATGTCATCTTCCTCACCATCTTGAGGCATATTAAAGATCATAAGATTGCAAAATCTCTTTTGTCTCTCAGACACTTCATACAAAACACTGCCGTGCACCGATGTGGAACTGTAATTATGGTCGTTTTTTGTATTTAATGTAGAGGTGGTATTTTTTATTAAGGTATGATCCTTCTTAATGTCTTCAAATGAGGTAGTAAAACTTATTTTCAAACTCTTGACTTCGTCGTTTACCTCACAAATCTGTTTTTTCAAACTCCTCCATTTTTTGACAGTTTGCAATTTTTATTGCACTTGTAGTGTATCTTCTAATGCTTTTACACGATTGTTTAGTGCAACTGCCTTTTTGATTCATGGTACGCAGTCACAACACAAATATGGCATAATTCGGTCGGCCAGCAGTAGACACTTTATCTCTATCGACTAATTTCAAACAGTTTTTGCATAAAACATTTTTGTAATGTCACAAGGGTAACAAAAACATCCCTTTATTATTAGGTCCATTAAATCACAGTTCTTGAAATATTCGCCACATGTTCCTGCCATTTTTTGAGGATGTGTCAACAATTTCTACGAATACAATTATCAACTAATGGAAGGTTATTAGTTTATTATATATTTGTTTGATTTTTATAACTAGCATACTTATTGTTCGATATCAATATTATAAATAAATTGTTTTCGGTTGTATTGGTTTTTTCACTGATATACAATTAGCACTAATGAGCTGGATTTTATTAGATGTTGATACTTCGAAGGTTTAAATACGAATTCTACAATATACAAAAACAGTAGCAAATAATTCATGCATATCCTGATTTGCGAAACATAAAAGGATATAAGCTATAACTGTAATTTCTTCACATTAAAAACCGTTCATTTAAACTCTATATCAGTTTATTTTATTCCAGATATGTTTGTCCTGTTTAATTTAATTTTAAATCAAGTGAACTGCACAAAAATATTTTCTCGTTTATCAAGGATGTACGTGTCCAAGAAGCAATAAATTGTAGAATTCTAGAAGAGCAATTCAATTTTATAAAACATATAATACAACGGTCCTATTTGTGTCAGTGTTGCTATTGTCTGCAAAATTCTGGAGAATCCGGTCGTTTTGTCACGATCTCCGATACAAAATTATTTGACTTCGTACCGAGTCCCTTGAGTCAAAAATGCCAATCCCGAGAATACGCTTTCTCATCTTACACGAATTATTTGCCCTGGGTATCTACTTTGGACTGAGGTTTAAAGAATCAATAACAAACGGTGTTAGAATTTGGGTTGAAAACCACAAAATATGTGCATTACTTTAAATTTAGCAAAAAAATACGCCATAGTGTGAGACATTCTCAGTTTATACATAAATATAATATATGTAATATATATAAATATATATTATGGTAAGGAAAAAATATGAATTTTAAATTATAATATATTAAGTGATCGATTCGATCTTTAGTTAATGGAAATTCATTTTACCTAACAATAAAACACTTCTGTTTTCAACACTTCCACAAAATTTATTTTAGAATATTATCACTACAGCTGTTTCGGCCAGAGTGCCTTTCTCAAGTGAATCTATTTATGCTATGGTTTAAATTTAAGTCTAATGAATAGGTTGAGGAGGGGAGAACTGTTTGTCTCAAGTTGGTCATTCAGAATTATGCCTGTATTTTTAATTTGTTGATTTCCATAGATTTTAATAAAGATAGCTTTGGGTCTTTATTTTGAATGTAAAGAAGGTGTGAGTATTCAAATTTTCTGATTACCTTTTCCAAGACAATATTAAAGAGGAGACACGCCAACGCGTCCCCCCGACCACTCATGATCAAACAATGATTTCTTTTCTCTGACTTTTGCCCAATATTTTAACGGATTTCTGTAACACAATATCTTGTATACTTTCTTCTTCTTTTAAGTTTTTTGTCCTTATTTGATCTTCTATTTGCTGTCTGCAATGTCAGGATCTTTTAGTTTATTATTGTTGATTTTTTCTCTCCTTCTCCCCATCTCCTTTTTTAAATTAAATTGGATATTCTCTCTTTAAATCGTGCATTAACTTAATAATGATCACTATCTATGTTTGCTCCTCTAAAAGGCCTAACATGTAATAAATTAGAGCAGTATCTTGCATCGATGATTATATGATCTATTTGGTTAATCGTTTGATTATCAGGACATTTCCAAGTTACTTTATGTATATCTTTATGGGGAAATCGTATCTCAGCAACTACCATGTTCTTAGACATCGCAAAGTTTATGATTCTGGGACCGTTATCATTAGAATCTACGTGTAGCCTCTCTTTTCCGATGGTGGGCGAAAATATATTCTCTCTTCTGACTTTTGCATTAAAGTCTCCTGCTATTATTTTGTGGTCATTTTTTGGGCACTCATCGTACTCTCGGTCTAGTGCCTCATAGAACATGTCTTTTTCATTATCCTATTTTATTTTCGTTGGAGCATGTATGCTAATAATGCTAATATTAGCAAACTTCCCTTTAAGTCGTATTCGACATAATCAATAGCTTTGAAATTGATTACATTACGACCTTTACTTGACCTTTACAATAAATCCGGTACCAAATTCGTGTTGGGTAGGATGTCCACTGTTACTAATATTACAGTTACTTTTTTTCCAGGATGCCTGAGCTAATCCACCTCATTTCCTGTAAAGCAATGATATCTGCTTTGGTATTATTCATTTCTTGTATAAGTAGAGCCGTGGCTCCAGGTTGATAAAGGCTTTTTACGTTCCACGTGCAAATTTTTAAATCATTATCCTTATTTAGTTTGCGAGTTCGTCGTAGGTTATACAGTCTGGTTTCTTTCTTTGTAAGTCTTATAACAAAAGGTTTTTTACAGGGTTGGGTAGCTTACCCAACGCCAAACCCCCTTTTCGGAGGGCCATTTCATCTGCTCTCGTCAGTTCCCGCCCAACTTTCCACCCAGATTAGATTCCGGATCTCCAGTTGGGTTGCTCGATTTACAGGGGACACAAGCTTGAAGGTGAGATTCGGATTTGAGTAGAAGAGGCTAATTGGAGTAATCTATTCCGGCTCAAAGCCAGAAGAAGCATAAATTTGATTTTGGGAACATCGAAATTTTAAAAACAGAAAAAAACATAAAGAAGAGATAGATACACGAATCAATAGAAATAAAAAGAAACACCAACGCAATAAATTACGATTTTCTTTTTTTCTTGTAAATATTTTATGGATAACACCTTATTTGAGAAACATCTAAAGGAATGAGGTTAACAACACCGCTCAAATAAGGGCTTGTCTAAAGAAGCGATAACTGGTTTGACAGCATAATAAAATCGTAGATTTATGTGTAGCTTTCAATTTTTATGATTTCAGAATCCAGCAGCCCGCTGAAGTATTGGATTTTTATAATATAATTATTTGACAGCTTTTTGTTGGTCAACCACCTACAGCAAAATTCAGCCGAAATACATAATATTTCGTATGTTCCGAATTTATTTCGTTCAATCTGTATATGTAATGTTTTTTATTAGCAAACTTTAAAATAAAATCAACTGCGTTTCTCTGTAAAAAAGTAAACTTTATTATTTTCTGTACAATATTAATTATTAACAAATACATTACCTGTAAAAAAGAAACAACATTTAAAGCTTATATTCTAATTTTACAAATTACAGGCAAAAGTAATAATGGCCAGACAATTGACAATGGTAAAATTAATGAATTGTCACTGTCAAAACACCTCACAAGTATGTCTAACATGAAAACAAAAGAAGAACTTAATGTTTTGACAGTGGCGTAACAAAATGAGAATATAAATAGAAATATTATTAAAGGAAAACAAAACAATAGTTTTTCTTTACACACACACACACACACATATATATATATATATATATATATATATATATATATATATATATATATATATATATATATATATGTTATATATATATATATTATATATATATATATATATTGTTATGATATGTAAAAACGAGAAAAATATTTAGTGTAAATTTGATTTATTGACTGATCGTAGTTAGTTGATATTTACTGCTATTGAATTATTTGATTTTATTTTACCAATCGTACATTTGATATTTATTTTGAATTATTTGAATTTTACTGATTGCATATTTGATATTTGTCGTGAAAATTTATTACAATTACAAAGCAAGAGGAAACAATGTTTGAAGAAGGATCGGATAATGAAGGAAATGTTACAATAATAGAGGAAAGAAAAGAAACAGGGATGTTAGAAAAATTATTAGCAATGATGCAAATACAGACAAAACAAATACAAGAGAATCAAAGAGAAACAGAAAAGAAAATGGAAGAGACAATAGAGAAAAACCAAAAAGAAACATCACAAAAAATTGATAGAAATCAACTGGAAACAAAACAAATACAAGAAAAGACAAAAACAAACAATGGAGAAAAACCAACGGGAAACAAGACAAGCAATAGAACTAAATAACAGGAATATAGAGCAGCGTTTGGAAAACTATGAACAGGAAATTAAAGGATGTGTTGAGGGGATAAAGAAAGAAATGATACAACAAATAGAAGAAATAACCCTAAAGAATATAAAACAAGAGAAAGAAATCAATGAAATTAAAAATAAAATGGGAGAACAAGAAAACATAATGAAGGAAATCAAGATTGTCCAGAAAAAGGAATTAGAACAGTTAGAAGAAAAATTTGAAATGGCGCTACAAGAAGACAGGAAGAAAGTAGAAAGGAGATTAAAGCAAAATGAAAAACAAATGGCAGAAATTGAACTAAGAGGGGTAGAGAGAAAAGAAGTTATCATCCATGGAACAAGCGAGGCGAAAATACAATTTGGCGGGGATATTAGAAAAACACACCCAGTACCGTTTGTTAAAAATTTGAAAACCAAATTACAACATACTAGATATTTTGACGATTGCAAAGAAACTATTAGAAACCATCTGAAAGAAGGAGCAGCGTTATGGTATGAAAGCAAAGAAGATGAGTTTGAAAATTGGACAGATTTCGAGAATAAATTTCTCAACTATTTCTGGGGGAAAAATAAACAGAGAGAAATCAATCAAGAGCTACAGAATGGAAAATATCACGAAAAAATGGGAATATCTGAAGAAAGATATGCTTTGCAGATATATAACAACTCAAAATACCTGGAATACAAATATTCTACCGAACAGCTGGTAGAAATGATCAGCAGACATTTTGAGGAAACGTTGGAAGATCACGTGATTTTGAGAAACTATCAAGATATTGATAGTTTGTGCCAATTCCTTCAATTAAAAGAAGCGAAAAGAAGAGAAATGAGAAATAGAAGACAACATGACCAATATAATGGACCGGAAAGAAGGTATTCATCAAATTATGACCAGAGAAACCGACATCCCAGATCAACAAACGAATATAGGCCGAGAAATTACAATAATTACAATAGACAACAAAATTACGATAACAGGAATGACACACAAAATAGAACATATGAAAATCACAACAGGAATAGAGATGCACAAAATCCTCCGAATAGGAATACTAACGAACAAAGGGACGATAGAAATAACCAGAGCTTCCAACAACAAAATAGAAGGGAGATGAATCATGTAGCAATAGGAAACGAAAGACAAATTTCTAATTCTAATCTAATATTTTTAGATGCATTTATAAAACATAAAGCAATTAAAATTGTAATTGATTCTGGATCGGAGATATCGCTAATCAATAAAAGACTAGTAAAAGAATTAAATTTGGACAGATTTGTGTATAAGATTCCTAGGGTTGATTTAGTGGGTGCAAACAATAAAAATTTGACGACAGTAAACGAAGGTTTGGGAGTACAGATAAGAGTGGGAGACAAATTCCATATTATGAAATGTGTGGTGATTGAAGATTTAAATCATGATATGATAGCGGGAATTGATGAATTGAGGAAAAAAGATATCACCATAAATTTTTCGGAAAATAAACTGGAAATCAGAGCAGAACCAGACAACACAGAAGAAGAAAAGCAAACAGATAGGAAAACAAATTCTGGAAGGATCAATGCACAGGAAAAACGCAAAGAAATCGATATGACTGTGGAGGATAAACCGAAAGTACAAGAACAAAATCTAACAGAAGAGAAAAAGAGAAGGAAGAAAAAGAAGAAGAGTTCGAAAAGAAAGCAGGAAAATAAGATGGAGACAAGAGAAAAACAAGAAATAGAAGGTACAGAGGAATTGTCGGCAACCGACGATAAAACAGAATGGAAGCAGGAAGAAAAAGAAGGTATCATCAGAGAAATGAAAGGAATAGAAACATGGTGCTCGGAATACCAAAGGGAATTAGAGGATAAAAAGAAAACAGAAGAAAAAATGGCACTGATGTACGAGAATCCAGAATTTTGTGAAGAAATACTATGGGCAGTGAACACATGTGAACAAAGGGAGGATGAAAGAAAAATAAATTGTGGAGAAAACATGGGAAAGAAAATAGAGAAGATTTTTGGAAACCATGGAGATCTTGTTAATGAAGTAAACCGAGTGGCTAAAAATTATGAACTTTCTTTTAAGGGAAAATACTTGGAAAAATTTAAAACGGAAATATATCCAATCCCGTATAAAGACAGGCAATATACGGGGTATTTTAACATTCACGACATTTATCAGTATCATAAGTAGATTTTAATAACATAGTGAAATAATTTGATCCTAGAAAACTTTTGTCATTTTTAAAATTTAACAAAGAGTTTTCGGCAGATCAAATGGCGGGGATTTGTTATGATATGTAAAATCGAGAAAAATATTGGTTTGTCTAAAATATTTCAAATTCAAAAACATTAAAATAATTCAGATAATTAGGATAATACCCAACAAACATTTCGAAGAAGGAAAGTATTTAAATTTTTGGATTACCTGTATTAAACAAAATGTAAGCTATGCATAAATTATTTCCTTTGTTATACTATACTTGAGTGACCCGCATAATTTTAAGTGAAATCCCAAAGACAATTGAACCGGGTTTTTCCAAATACATTAACGCAGCGATTATAGACAATAGAAGAGATTTGGAAAGATGTTTTTGTTAGTTTTTAAGAATTATAGAAAAATATTATTTGTAAATAAGTTTTAGGAAATTTTATAATTATAGGTAAAAATTTGTTTGTTATCGGAATGAAAGAATGGGGAATTGTGACGAGTTTTGATTGGCGGAGATTAAAAAAGGTGGGAGGTATGTAGGAATGAAAGTTTAGCTAGATTTCGGAGTGAAAAAAGATAGTCAGTTGGTTTCCAAGGGTGCAAGGCGAACGGCCGTTGTTCTCGGGTAGTTTCCCAGAGGTAGGAAGCAGTAGCAGTGAAAGTTTGTGAGTTTTCGTGTAGTTAGTGTATCTGACAGAAGCTGATCCAGTAAAATATTGTAAGTCATATTTTTCTACTTATATTCCAAGAGTCACTGTTCAGGCCAACGAGAGATTCAGTTTATCGTAAAGAAAAGATATTCCAAGAGTCATTTTTCACTCAGGCCAACGAGAGATTCAGTTTATTGAGAGAAGAAGAAGCTGGCATAATTTGAACGATTCGTGCATTTGAAGGAGATCATTAAGGACGAGATACTTGCGATAATTTATTGTAAGATTGCTGATTACTTAGGGAGCGGCCACGAGTAAATAGTATAGTCTACAAATAACAAGGATTTGGACCACTCATCATCAGAGAGAGATAGTTTTGTTTTCTGCAGTTTTTCTTTCATTGATAACACAATTTTTACACTTAATTTAGAAAGGATATAAATATTTTGATTAGGAGATTTAGAGTAATACTTGGATTTTGAGATTTCAACTAATATTGTTTGTACCATTAATTTTGATTGTTCACGTACGTAGAACAAAATTTTGAGAATTATTATATGAGATTTTGTTTATTGAAAACTTTTGAGTGTGAATTATTTCATTATTTTTATTTCAATATATAGTGTTAGATCATATGTGTTTTTTATTATTCCGGTATTCTTTGGACCTTACCTTTCACATGTAATAGCATAGATATTGAAGCACGAATTTAACCCTGAGATAAAAGAATTAAAAATTGTGATAGAGTCATAATCATATCATTTAAATAATTTTAATTAATCAAAAAAATTAATTAGCTAATTATTGCTTGGCGCACCAAGACTTTAAATATCACAATAATATATATATATATTATATATATATATATATATATATATATTATATATATATATTATATATATATATATATATATATGTGTGTGTGTGTGTGTGTGTGGATTTTCCTAATTATGTAAATTAGTATATTTAAAATATAAGTAATTTCAATGATAAGAAACCTTTCATTGAAATAACAGCAGGGTAAATCTCTGTACATACCTTTTCTATAAAAGTCATTAAAAAAAGTTATAGTTTGTCATTAAATGTCATAGAAAGTTTCTTTGTCTCGCATGTTTTGTAAAAAATTATGGAATTTGAAAGTAGTTTTTTGAGAAGTGTTTTTTTTGTGATAAGAGTATTCACTTTAAAAGTTAAATATAATTATATTAAGATTAATTTTTAAAATTCACTGCAACAGTGTGAACGATACGCTACTGAATGCTAAGCTAGGAAATCAATGAGCAATTTATCTCTATCTATATTATGACAACGTTGATCTATTATTCCGTTCTACCGGTCCTAGAATACGATGTCGTCATGTATGATTTTTAAAAGAATATTGTCGTACTTTAGATGTTTTCTATATATAAATATTGTATATAAAAATATTATTCTACTTAAATATTGATATTATTAAATACATTTTATTAGATACCTTAACAAATACAAATCGATCATTAATATGATAACTTTGCTGCATGACAATGATTAATCGTCCCTACCATTTCCAACTATCGAATGTGAAAAATCGGGTTTTTCAGATTCGATACCTTGTCCTTGCATTAAACGTGATACACCTTGTAGCAAAATATCGAAATTGTAGCTTGATCAGAAACGCGGGAAATATTCTGTCTAAACCATCGAATATGAACATTTTGTCATTTTGTTTTGGTCAAAATATCGAATATGCTGCAAACTGACGAAAATGGAATATTCGATATTTTGTTTTGTATAAATATAACTAAAGGCATATATATGTACAATGCAAAATGACGAATGTGTCACATTCATTATCTTCAGTGTTGTATTTGATACAGTTATTCAATTATAATCTGCAAACTGTCGAAAATACTAAACATTGCTGACAAGAACAAAACGCACGTGTTCACAATTTGTGAATTATTGCTTCCAAGAAGTTCTTTCGGTGAGGCACTTTATTATTTTGTTTTTTAATGTGTCACATACATTAGTTTCAGAGTTGTAATTGATAAAGTTATTCAATTATAATTTGCAAAATGTTAAAAATACTAAACATTGCTGACAAGAACAAAACGCACGTATTCACAATAATTGTGTGAATTATTTCTTCCAAGAAGTTCTTTCGGTGAGGAACTTTATTATTTTGTTTTTATCGGTTTTTCATTATCTGATTATTCAGTTAACTGGGTATAGCTAAACCAAAAACAGTGATGTTGTCAAAGCGAGAATTATTTAAAAAAATATTAAACAATGCTGCCTTTGGGACGTCGTCCACACAGTGTATATGGTACCAGTATCGGAAAAATGAAAATAACAAACTTTACATGAAGACTAGCATTGACGGAAACTTTTTATCTCTTGAAACCATACAAAAAAGAGGCAAACAAAATAGTATAAACTCTGTTAAGGCATACGACGAAAGACTCCCAATCACGGATATGAAGAAAAAAAACCTCTTGTCACTATGTGAACAAAACTTAATACCTAGGCCATACCACCAATATTACCAATCTTTACCAACATCTAATACTGCCAGAGATTGTCTTCCAGAACCTGACGCAACTGAAGACAATGATAACGTTGAATCTAAAATTTAAGACTTTACTTTAATTTATCATTATTTTACTACTGATTACTTGAGGTATCTACAGGACGTGAAGTTCCATAATTGTATTGTGATTATTTTTAACTTTTCTAATTACATTAATTTTCTATCAATACGTACTTTCATAAAAATACTTTTAATAATTTCTTTATACATGATTTTCCCATTTTACCCTATAACTTCAATTTTTAATTAAATTATTTGTAATAAACTTTGTAAGAACATTGAGATTATTTTCATTTTCCTCCTTTTCAATTAAGAATATTAATGTGTTAAAATTAGACCAATATGAACTGTCGAAAATGCCACATTCGCAATTTTAAAACATTGGACCAAAACAAATCGTTGATTAACACAAAAAGCAAAATAACGAATGTGATTTTGTGGAAAGAAGCAAACGGTTAGCAGTTTTATTCTGATATCAATCTAACAAGGATCAAACATTAATTTTTAAAAATATAAAAAATTTTCCATTTGTCAAAGCGCTGATTTAGAATTCTCTAAAAAAGAGTTATTTTGCTCTCCTGAAAAGTACCACTTTTCACATTCGATAGTTGGAAATGGTAGGGACGAAATTATAAATTGCTAAAATATCTATCATCACAAACTGGCAACGATATTGTCACTTTATCGCATTCACAGTTCGGAGAATTTACTGCCTACAAATTATATTCTCAAGTATCTATAAATACCGGAGCAAATTATTTACTGACCAGTGTTTAACTAAGAGACAATGGTTTTTCCCATTTCATTTTATCCTTATTTGACAAAAAATGGCCAATTTAATAGCACGTATTATCATAATATATTATAAAAGTACTTGGTAATGATAACTAACGTTATTTTTTATACAATATTTTATGTTGTATTTTTATTACTAAAATTGATGAGAACACATTAAGCTTCGGTTAGTTTGATTTTTCATCTTTTATTCGATTAATGGATTTGATTAACTGTTGTTTGGGAAGTTTTCTTTGGCTCTCCAGAAAATGCTTTCTTGGGAAACACCAGCTGCAATTGTGTACGTCTCAATAACTCTCTTTCAATTTAATTGTAAAATAGTCTATCTTGCAGTTATATAAAAGTACATAATTAGTGAATATTTTTTGACATAGTTTTTATAATGAATCTTAAATCTATGCTTATCCACGGTCTACCAAATAACGATATTTTAATAATGTGAAAATTATATATGCTTGATTAATTGCTTGAGCTAATCAGTTTTTTGTTTTAATAATTGAGGAGTCAGGAGTCCACAAAAACAGTTTTCATGAAAATTTCAAATTATTTTAACTCAACCGTATAAATCGGTATTGTTTTCGTGGTACTTGCCATGTTTACAGAGAAAAACTCAAGAGAAGACAAAAATTTTTTTATTTGCGAAAATATACAAATTAAGTGTGCCAGCATAGACCAAAACTACATGGATGAACTATGTGACAACAACATTTGAAGACGATAGTAATGTCACCATCACACAAAATAAAAATGATGATACCGGACCACCTATTCTCGAAGCGGAAGTAGAAGCTGCTATAACTAGGGAGCCACAGGACCAGACGAGTTCTAATTAGAATTTTTGAAAATTATGAAAAAAGACGAAGTAAAAAGACTTACCTTGCTCTTCAACAATATACAGAGTGGCCCAAAAGTCTGGAAACGGCTAATTATCTCGTAAAATGCTAATAATAATTGTAGACAATTTGAGGTACACCTATTTTGGGATACGGAGATTCCATATTTGATATTTACAATGTTGCCAGATTTGCCGTTTTTCTTATATTATTAGTAACTTTGGTTTTTCAAATACATCACCCTGTATATTTAGTCATTATTGGAATCTCCTATTCAATACGAGTTTAACCATATGTAACACTTATGATTTTATGTAATCTGGAAGGTCATAAATACATAAAACCGAAGTCTGGCAACGCCTAAATTGTTTCAATAAATTTTTTAATACTAACTATTTTCAAATACATTAAAACGTAACAATTGATAGTTTAGAACATTTTTTAACATAGTAGTTACGTTATTAAGTGTTCAAAATGTGCTCAATTTTTGAGTTGACAGCACCCTAATCGATGGTAGACGGCGTGTACCACATTTTTTCATGATTGTCTAGAAATTATTCGAGATTCATTGATAATTCGTTGCCTTAGCTCTGCAAGACTTGCTGGTTAAGTTTTGTAAACTGAATTTTTCAAGTATCCCTAATAAAAATAATCTTTAGGATTGAAATCGGGTGAACGTGGAGGCCATTCAATTCTACTACCAATTTATCGTCCAGGAAATATCTCATCTAAATATTGCCGAACATTTACACCAACTATCTGACGTTAAATTTCTTTCGACAAAAAATGACCCAATTGAATAAGTTACTACTATATCTGACCATACATTTAATTTTTGTGGTCTTTGAGTATGGTTTTCACGCATTCAGTCTTCAGTATGAATTTACGTCACACCAGTACCTTAAATTGTGTCGATTTACACTTCCACACAGTGTAAAAGTTGCTTCATCGGAAAAACATATTCTGTTAACGAAATTTTAATAATTTTCAATTTTATCCATCATTACCTCAGTAAACTCTAATCTACGACCAAGTCATCTTCACTTAATTCTTGCAATAAGTTAATTTTGTATGATTTAAATTTACTTTTACGTAATAAACGTAAGACTGAAGAATGACCTACATCATGTACTTGTGCAACCCTACCTGGGGATGTATGTGGATCTTCAACAAGACTTTGCTTATATCTGAAATTTTGTTGTCATTGATAACTCGTTTCGGTCAACCTGATCGGTATCTATCTTTTACTTCTCCAGATTCCTCAAATCGCCTTACAGTTTTTTGTGCCGTCGTCTTATGAATAGGAGAACGGTTTAGAGAACGGCATTTTAGAGAAGCAATTTAAATTGCAGAACTTTTTGAACCACAACTACTGTCAATTTTAGTTCATAATTTAAATGGTGAACAAATGTCAAAATCACAGCATTCTCCATTTAAATATTTAAATTTATTAAAATCTACATATTTTGCACTGTTTTATGTATTTAAGATCTTTCAGACTAGTGAACATATGGTTGAACTCGTATTGAATAGCTGAACTCGTGTGAAATTCACACTGAATGCGTGAAAACCATACTCAAAGGGCACAAAAATTAAATGTATGGTCAGTTATAGTAGGTACTTATTTATTTGGGCCATTTTTTATCGAAAGAAATTTAACGTCAGATAGTTGGTGTAAATGTTCGGCGTTATTTAGATGAGATATTTCTCGGACGATAAATTGGTAGACAAGGTAGAATCCACGTTCACCCGATCTCAATCCTAAAGATTATTTTTATTAGAGATACTTAAAAAATTCAGTTTACAAAACTTAACCAGCAAGTCTTGCATAGCTAAGGCAATGAATTATCGATGAATCTCGAATAATTTCTATACAATCATGAAGAAATGTGGTAGACGCATTCTACCATCGATTAGAGTGCTGTCAACTCACAAATGGAGCACATTTTGAACACTTAATAACGTAACTATTATGTTAAAAAATATTCTAAACTATTAATTGTTACGTTTTAATGTATTTGAAAATAGTTGGTATTAAAAAATTTATTGAAACAATTTAGGCGTTGCCAGACTTCTGTTTTTTTATTTAAGACCTTCCAGACTACATAAAATTATAAGTGTTACATATGGTTGAACTCGTATTAAATAGGAAATTCCAATAATGACTGAATATACAGGGTGATGCATTTGAAAAACCAAAGTTACTAGTAATATAAGAGAAACTGAAAATCTGGCAACATTGCAAATATCAAATATGGAATCTCCGTTTCCCAAAATCGGTGTATCTCAAATTAAAGTATCATTATGTCTAGTAATTTACGAGTTTAAAATCAAAGTATAATTATGTCTAGTAATTTACGAGATAATTAGCCGTTTTCAGACTTTTGGGCCACTCTGTATATATTAGTATCTAATTGTTTGTTTATCACAGAAAAATGAAAAAAAAAAATTGATAAATAATTACATCTCTATTGCATTCAGATTCATAGAGGCCAATTGCAACTGAAACTATAAATGTAAAACAAACACAATTTCTTTACCTATATAAAATAACAAATAACCTATATAAAATATAAGAAATGTGGAATATACCAAATCAACAAACTATATATTCTTAATAGAATTATCTCTTCACATCCCTATAAACCTGCTTGAGGTCATTATTTCCTATTCTCTAAATAAGAAAAGAATAATTGAAGGGGTTGGATCAGAAAGGGTATAAGTACGTCTAAGTTAGTTTTGAGAAAATGACTTCCAAAGTTATTTGCATTTTTAAAATTCTGTACAACCCGTTAGTTTAATAAAAAAAGTTTTTAGTGTAATAAAATGTTATAAAAAAGAATTCTAAAGTAAAATTATGTTTTTATTGATAAAATAATATATTTGATAAAGGGTTTTTTTGAGTTAAAAAGTTGAATTTGATGCAGTTATACCGTTTTTGTACCAACGCATTTTTTCATGTAGTTTAAGCAAGGAAAAGTAAATAGATACAAGAAGTAAAGTTTAAATATATGTATACAATAGCATTTGTATATAATATATGCTATACAATAGCAGAATTAAGTTCTCCATTCAACAATTCATAATAGTTTCAACCATGTTCTACCATCCATCAATTAATAGAGTACCGGCATGTAAGTAATGTTTATTTATTTGCTCATTTATTAATTTATTACAATTTAATAGACTATTTTATAACAATTTGTGGGTCTTACCTTGTCTGTTTAAACTTTTAAAACTTTTTATACCTTTTATTCAATTTACTCATTTTGAAATAAAACCACAGACATGTAATATTGGCATAATTATTGTAATTTATAACATCTAATTTGTTTATCTTTATTAGACAACACCCTAATATGGGTTTTTATCATTTCAGCATTTATTTAACTTTGTATCGAGACCTGAAGATGCTTTGCATATTATAGAAAGCGAAACCGGTCGTCTGATAGTTAAATTAAATTGATTGTGAGTAAGTCTTATTTATGATTCCTTCTTGCTCCGTGTACACTAGGACTTCCAAGAAACTAGTGTGTGAAATGTCACCATCAAGTAAGACAAGTACTTTCTCGGCTGTCACTAGTTTCACAAAATTTCACTAGTGACATACGAAGATTTTTGGGAAATTTTTACAACTGAGCTAGGAGACATCCCGTCCATGAACTCAACTTTCAAGTTCTTACCCTTTATTATGCAGCATGGGGAAGAAATGTACCTTCAGCGCTAGCACAAGCTATAACAGAAACGGTTTCACCCTTTTCCCTGTCGTAATGAAAGTTACATGTTTGGAACCTTTAATGGCAATAACATTTCCTGGCTTGTTGTTCAGTTGAAGCCCGGTTTTCGTCCATGTTGAAAATGTGCTAAGGCCTTTTAACCAAAGTGTTTTCCAAAATAATACTTTCGAGTAACTTAAAGTACTCTTCCACACACCTCGTGTTCATTCATTTAGCTTGGGATACAGATAAACCTTTTGATTTACTAATAGTAAGAGTAGGATTTCTTAAAAGAAAAGAGTTTAGCCAATTATAACCAGCTTTTCTAGTTTCCTTGTTGAATTTGTGAGGTAGTTTTAGCTCTTCGGCAAGTTCAAATGCCATGCTTCTCACTGAATCCCTGCAAGGAGTAAACCCATGAGCTTGTAACTTTTTTATGTAGCCTACAATCTTTTGTTCATTTACTTTTTCTAAAATGGAGGAAAACCCTAAGCTGACCTTCATAAACTATTTGTTTTTTAATCAATCTTTTAAGAGTGGTCTTAGGAATTTGATAAGCTTTAGCAGCATCATTGACAACCATTTCTTTATTTTCCACCGCATTAACCGCTTATATTAATGCATCTTCCGTCCACGCCCCTTTACTGGTATCCTTTCTTACGTAGTTAGTTGGCATTTTTCTGAAACACAAAAATACAAATTACTTAGTTAGTCATTACACTATAAGTATATAAGTCGTTTTAATAAAAGTAACATTTAAAAACGTTGGTACTGCTCCATCTCTCCTGTTTTGTAATACGTGGCCCATCTCTACCAAAACGTACTGGTCTATCTCTTCCAAAAGTCCGGGTGAGATAGACCACCTCATAATTCGCATTTTTAACATACATATAGCGGCCTTTTTAGATTAGGTTACTACCTAAATGTTTATTGACATCGCTACAAGAATTCTACGTCGATATCAAGTAAACTTAAACTGAAAACTAAAACTATGTTACTACGTTAAAAAATTTTTGGACTTTCCAAACAGACAATGACGTTTTTTTCGACAAATATTAACACCAACATCACACAAGTAACAGCATGTTTTCACTGTCAACTAAAGCATACCATACTCACAACAAACGATGGTAGCGCTCGAGCGTCACAGTTCGGAAATAATGAACTGGTCCATCACTCCCGGTGGTCCATCTCTCCTGGACTTACCCTATAATAAATTATCAAAATCCACTCTGCGTTTTTTAGGTGGGGAGGGGTAATTACCACTGGTACTTGGAAGAATTGGTTTTTATATAAATTCAGAATAAAAATCAAAGTAATAATGCAGAAAACACAGAAAATCGCAGATAAAGCTCAATTAACATATGAATTCTAAATTTCAATGTCAATAGTGTCAAAATTTCATTATATAGCGGAGCAAACTTGCCTGCGGTTGGAACAATAATTATTAGGAACAAGCATTACGGCGCAATAAATTTGAATTAATCCTTTTAGTTTAAAAACAAAGTTGATTTCATTAAAACCTACGCAATTAAATATCATTCATAGGTTCACTGCGACAATTATTAGCAGCGTTATATTAACAAAATAATGTTCGAAATAATATTATTAAATTATAAAAAAGAATATGCGGTTTAACTTTCACAAATAATGAATAGTTAATATTAATTTACGCTTTGTTATTAGGAAACATTTTAGGAATTATTTTAATATTAAATTGAAATTAATTTTTAGAATAGATTATTCGAAACGGGTTAATTAAATATCACAAACAAAAATAAACTAGACATTAACACGTTGAATACATGACACTGGCTAAAGTCGACCCACCACGAAGACTGTCGTAACTCAAGATCGCTCATTCCGAGATAATTTCGTTTAAAAATATTTGTGAAAAGTGACGTTATATAATTTTTTAATTATTACTACTAGGTTTTTTAATTTTTCACTTCGTAATTATTTATGCAATCAGAATTGAGGCCATCCCCGGAAAAAGGGCCCATAAGCGTATGGGCCGTTTTTCCGCAGATCGTCTAAATCGATCCACCATGATGTAAAGTTCATTTCGGCCAAGTTTAGCAACAATGTCTCAAACCAGTGTTATTCGATAAACAAAACATTTAACTACCATTTTAACAAAGTTGTGTTCGCGTCCGTTGTTCGTTTGCTTGTAGTTAAAGTAAGTGTGTTTATTGAGCTTTAAAAATGGATTCTGACGAATAGTAGTTAGACAAAAACTGACAAGATGTAAGAAGATTAATGTGACACGAGAAAAAAAAAATTAAAAGGCAATCAAGTAAAATATACGTCACCTCGGCAGGTCGCGATGTTGCCGCTAAGTCATTTCAGTTAATCATAAAATACTGCCTGGACAAATGTTTTACCCGTTTAAGTGTCGATGATCAAAAACATTTATTTAAACACAACACAAAGCCTCAACAGGACTCTTTGTTGGCTCAGTGTATGAAAAAACTTAATGTGGACCGTAAACGACTCAAGAATAATCCAAAAGTTTTACGAGCGTATAGATGGGAATGTATAGGGATATGCATGGGAACGTTGGTAGTAGAGACCAAAGCAAAAAACTAAGCACCAGCATGAAAAGGAAAGAAATGAAGACGAACAATGCGAAGAAAAGTATTACGAACTATGAAAACGAAACAAAACAAGACAGGAATACAAAGGTAAAGCCGAAGAAAGACAAGATACATTTAGCTACATGGAATGTCAGAGGAACCTTTTATGAAGGTGCGCTAAAAGAACTAATGAATGAGGCAAGGAAGTATCAAATAGATTTAATGGCTCTTCAAGAGACAAAACAATTAGGATCGGAAATAACTGATATAGAAGATATGGTGCTCTTCAAAAGTGGAGGTAAAGATAGAATGCTTGGAACTGGTTTTTTAGTAGCTGAATGTATCAAGGACAAAGTGATAGCTTTTAATCCTATCTCTGATAGGATGTGTTCAATACGAATTAAAAGTTAGAAAAGGAATTGGAGTATAATCAATATTCATGCACCGTCAGAAGACAAGGACGACGAAATAAAAGATCTTTACTATGAGCAGCTAAATGATGAATACGAGCGCCTACCTAAACGTGATGTAAAAATAATAATGGGTGATTGTAATGCTAAAGTGGGAAAAGAACCTCTGTACACTGCAGTAACTGGTAACTATAGTAAACACGAAGTAACAAACGATAATGGTCAAAGACTTATTGGATTTGCCATGGAGAAAAACATGGTGGTGAGAAGCACACAACTAAAACGAAAAGAGATATACAAAGGTACGTGGGTCTCCCCTGATGGAAGGACGGTGAATCAAATAGATCATGTTATGATTGAAAGTAAATATACGAATATCATTCAGAAGGTAAGAAGTATGAGAGGAGCTGAAATCGACTCGGACCATTACCTCGTTAAAGTCACATGTGGGAGGAGGCTGGAAGAAAAAGAGAAATCGAACAATAAAACGAAGAGAAAGTACAATATTGAAAAACTTAAGGAAGTAGAAATAAAAACTAAATACGAAGAAGAAATAAATAAAATTCTACAACAATGTGACCAAAATTTACAGACAGATCAAGCCTGGGAACAAATTAAATCTGCTGTAGGAGAAGCTAGCGAGAAAATAGTTAAGTGCGACTCCAAGAGAAGTACAAACAAAGATTGGTTTGACGAAGAGTGTCAGGCGATAGCAAAGGAAAAGAAAAAGATCAGACAACAAATATTAACAGATAATAGAGAGTGTAAAAAACAAGAATATAGAATAATTCGAGGAAGATTGAAAACTCTGTGTAGAAGGAAAAAGAGATACCACAATGAGTTGAAATTAAAAGAGATAGAAGAGAAGTTTAAAAACAAAGAGGTGAGGTCGTTCTATCAAGAAGTTAAAAAGATGGGAAAAGGTTACCAAATCCACTGTAGTTATATGAAAGGTAAAGACAGAAATTTAATTGGAACTAAATGAAGACAAAACCAAATATATGATCATGGAGGAACAGAAGGGAAAAAAGAAGACTTTAGTGTGAGGTGTGTAAGTGGTAAAGGCTATAGTTTTAAAAGGGTGGACAAATTTGAATACCTCGGTGTAGTTTTCGATGAAAATGGAAAAGAGAATGGGAGCTGGAAGCCAGAATAGCAAAAGGGAATAAAAAATTAGGTAGTTTAAGAGCCCTACTGAACTCAAAATACGTTTCTAGACAAGGTAAAATCAGAATATATAAACAACAGTAATTCGACCCACAGTAACATACGCCGGTGAGACATGGATATTAAATAAAAAGGAAGATGATACTCTGGAAAGATGGGAAAGGAAAATACTGAGACGCATATTCGGAGGACGGAAGACAGAAGATGGTTAGGAGAGAAGAACCAACAATGAATTAATGGCTTTATACAAAGAACCTACCATTACCAAGTTCGTCAAGTCACAAAAAATCAGATGGTTGGGAGATGTGGAAAGAATGGAAGCAAACAGAATGCCCAAACTAGTAATAACCAGAAAACTAATCGGCTCCAAAGGAAGAGGTAGACCCAGAACGAGGTGGATTAATAAAGTGGAGGAAGACCTTAAACACGTGAAGGTGAGGGACTGGAAAAGAAAAGCACAAAATAGAAGCGAATGGAGAAATATTGTCCACCAGGCCCTTCAGAGTAGTTAAGAATGTTGTATATACATATTTAAGTTAAAGTTTTGTTTAAAATAATTGTAATTAGTTAATATTAGGATTATGTTTACAAAAATTGTTCTAGGCCTTAACGGCCTGTTGTGCGTAAAAATAAATAAATACATGGGAATACTTCGTGTCTCAAAAGGGTGACAGAATAAAAATATGTCGGACCATGATCCAAAAACTTTTTCAAGTATCTGTGAAGCGCATTCGTGTAGTACAAAAAAGGGAGGAAGTAATTGAGAGGGATTCATTAGCAGAAAAGCGAGGGACACATGCCAACAGACCCCACAAATTGGCTCTCAACACTCATGACTTGCTTAAAGAGCATTTGGAATCTATTCCGTTTAAGAAAAGTCATTATTCCCAACAAAATCCGAACTAAAATATTTTGAGAATTCCGAATTAAATATTAAAAAGCTGTATGAGTTTTTGTACAACACTAAAATACTTTGTTCATATAAAGAAAAGACATGCACAAATCTTATAATGAAATACAAGACATACTTTCAGTATTTTAAGTCACTGCGTTCATACAGTTTCAACAATCCCAAAACAGACGTATGTGACTTTATCTATTGATCCTAACGATGCCTGTGGAATTTCCGATCGCCTTAAAACTGACAGTAGTTGCCTTGTTATTGAATTTGACTATGGACAAAATCTACCAGTTCCGAAACTCAATGTAACAGTGCAGTTTTATAAACGTCTACTTTGGTGTTATCTCTTTAATATACATATTCACAATGATAGATCGTCTTTTATGTATACATTTATGGAAGGACAAGGAAAAAAAGACGCCGATTCTGTTATTTTATTCATCTATGACTGCTTGTGCAATAAAATTAATGGCGATGTCATTGAAATCGTATTTTTGTCGGATGCGTGCGGAGGACAAAATAAGGAGTAAAATTTGGAATGTAGCTAGCTTCTTCTTTTTGTGCCACTCCTATCGGAGATTGGAAATCATCAAGGCTATTCTGACCTTGTTTACGGCTGACCTAAAGAGTTCATTAGTGGTGCAGCCAAACCACTCTCTCAAATTCCGCAACCATGACATTCTTCTACGGCCTGGATTCCGTTTTCCTTCTATTTTTCCCTGCATTATATTTTGAAGTAATGCGTATTTATGTCCTCTCATCAGGTGACCAAAATATTCGAGTTTTCTTCGCTTTAGCGTTAACAAAATCTCTGGGTCTTTTCCTATTCTTCGTATTACTTCACAGTTTGTTATTCTTTCAACCCAACTAATCTTCAGCATTCGACGGTAGCACCACATCTCGAAACTTTCAATATTTTTCATGTTGTTCTGTTTGAGAGTCCAGGCCTCTACACCGTATAATAGCGTGTTAAATACATAGCCTCTCAGCATTCTTAATCGTAGAGGGATGCTTATATTTCTGTTGCAGAAGAATTTTCTCATCTTTATGAAGGTGGCCCTGGCAATTTCGATACGTCTTTTTATTTCACTGTTTTGGTCTCCAGTTTCGTTTATTAAAGTTCCCAAGTATTTGTAACTTGATACTTTTTCAACTTGAGTGCCGTTTATACTAATATACGCTGGTTGTGTCATGTTTTTACTGAAGACCATATACTTGGTTTTTTTAATATTGATATTTATACCATAATTGTTGCAAGCAATATTTATGTCTGTAAGTAATCTTTGTAATTCTTCTACTGTTCTTGCAACTAGTACAGTGTCGTCCGCGTATCGAATATTATTTACAATCTCTCCATTAATTACGATTCCTCCGTTTGCTTGTAAAAGGGCTTCCTGACAGATGCTTTCACTATATACATTAAATAACAGAGGTGACAAAATGCAACCCTGTCGTACTCCTCTACGTATTTCTATTGCTTGTGATGTTTCAGTTTCTATTTTGATGTTAGCTTTCTGATTCCAATATAGATTGAGAATTATTCGCAGATCTTTATTATCTATGTCCTTCCTTTCAAGAATCTCTCTAAGCTTATCATGGCGTACTCTGTCAAACGCTTTTTCAAAATCGATAAAACACGTATGTACCTCCTGATTAACGTCTAGGCATCTTTGTGTGAGAACATTCAAACCGAAGAGAGCTTCTCGAGCACCAAGCCCTTTTCTGAACCCCATCTGTGTATTACTAATATCTGACTCCAACTTTTGATAAACTCGGTTGTGGATGATTTTTAGAAATATCTTTAGTAGGTGGCTCATTAAAGATATTGTTCGATGTTCTGAACATTCTTTAGCATTAGATTTCTTTGGCAGTGTAACGAATGTAGACAACAGCCACTCTTGAGGTATAATACCAGTATTGTATATTGTATTAAATAAGTGCAATATTATACCTATTGATTCATCATTCAAGAGCTTTAGCAATTCGGTAGGAACCTCATCCGGTCCATTTGCCTTCCCAGTTTTGGAATTTTTAAGTGCCATTTCTACTTCACATTTTAGAATTTCAGGTCCCGTTTCGCCATATATCAGAACAATGTTATTTCTGTTGTCCTCAAATAATTCTCTTATGTATTCACTCCATCTATTAATTTTCTCTGTTAAATCTATAATAATCTTTCCATCTTTGTTCTTAAGCAAACTTATTTGACGTCTTCTTTGGGTTCCTGTAATTTCTCTTACTTTTTTATGTATATTGAACGTGTCATACTTTCTTTCATAGTTTTCTATTTCTACACATTGTTCTGTAATCCATGATTCTTTGGCATTTCTTATTCTTTGCTTTATGTTCTTATCAACCTCTTTGTATTTTTCTGCATTATTCTTCATTTTACGTCTTTCATCCATTAGTTCTAGAATGTCTGGTGTCATCCACACCTTATGTTTCTTTGCAGATTTGGTTAGGTGTTTCTTTCCCGTAGTTCTTATTATAGTATTTATATACTTAAGTTTTTCATCTATGTTGTCTGTTCTGCGGATTTGGCTTTCTGCTACACTGAGGCTGGTGTTTATTTCTTCTCGCACTGTTTGTCGTAGATGTTCATTTTTAAGCTGGCTTAAGTCTAATGCTGGAATGATGGCTTTTCTTATTTTCTTTGGTCTAGCTTCTATCACAGATACTACGGGATTATGATCCGAACCGATATCAGCTCCAGGGAAAGTTTTAGTAGATTTTTTTTATATGTAGCTAGCACGCAAGTTTAATGTCAATCTTCGATATATATTTCCGGTTCGTGGTCATTCCTTTAACCAGTGCGATCGCAGTTTTTTGCTGGTAAAGTCATCTTTAAAAAAGAAGGAATACATAGGGACGGCAAAGCAATTTTTGGAAGTTATAGTGCATTGTTTACAATTTAGTTGGATACTTAAGAACCGCAAAATACCCCAATACTTGAGGAGCAAAGTGTTCAACCAATGCATCCTTCCTATCATGACATATGGATGTCAAACCTGGACCCTAACCAAGGCAAACATGAATAAACTAGCCACAACAGAAAGAACAATGGAAAGAGCAATGTTAGGTATACGACTGTCAGATAAAAAGAGGAACGACTGGGTAAGATCCAAAACAAAAGTCGAGGACATAACAATAAAAATTGCAAAACTTAAATGGAGCTTCGCAGGCCACACTGCTAGACAGAAAGACCAACGTTGGAATACTACAATACAACATTGGAGACCTTACGAAAGTAAACGACCAAGAGGAAGACCACAGATGAGATGGGTTGATGACATTAAAAGAATAGCCGGAACAAATTGGAAATATGTTGCTCAGGATAGAGACCGATGGAAGGAGTTGGGAGAGGCCTATGTCCAAACATGGACGACAGAAGGCTAAGAAGAAGAAGAGAAGAAGATAGTGCATTGTCGGAAAAATCCATCTCCTTGACAGAACGCTAATCAAAAATTGGACTGAAAGTTTGGAAGGACTCTTTCTAAATAAGCCAAAAACAAAGGGACTTGTTTACAGCATTCAACAGTATGTACAAATGAAATACAAAAAAGACGGAACATTGGCTTGTTCTCAAACATACATGGAAAATTACATACCATTCACAATTTGGAAAGGAAGAAACATAAACACAAATATTGCTCTTCAAACTGTCCCAGTGGTTGGAATAAAGCCGGCGAAGGAAAAAGACGTGAGAGATCTATTTTCGTTTTTGTCCCAAGAAGATGAACAATGGATATGCTGGATACTAGAAGAAGTTTCTGTATAACTTTCTTTGTATAATAATAACTTGTTTTAATGTTTATTTTTTACGTCATTTGCCAAATAAAGATTTTCTTAAACTTATTTCATACTTTCGCAAATGATCTGTGGAAAAAGGGCCCATGATAAGCTAATGTAAAAAAATTATATTTACATAAAAATGTGTCTATATCTTTGAAACATCTTATTGTAACTTTAGTTTAAATACAATTCTTTTATTTTAGCTTTCAATAAAGTTCAAAGTTTTAATCTTTGTTTTCAAAATACTTAAGTTAAATTTTCAATTGCGTTTTTCTCAAAAGCGCCATTTGGCATATGGGCCCTTTTTCCGGGGATGGCCTCAATTATTGCAAACGAATATAAATTTCATAAAGATATTCGATTTTGGATTTTGAATGAGTTATTACAGTCTTTGTCGACAAAAATTTCATGTATAAAAACATACTACAATAATAAAACAAATAAAATTAACAAATATTTTATTTTTAGCAATTTGTTTTAGAATGTCTTCACTAGCAGATAGCACGAAGTTATGAATCCCATGGTTAGGGATGGCGGCTTTTGACAAAACACCGGTTTTCGGTTATACCGGCTTTTTTGCTTACGCTTTAACCTAGCGGTTATAACCAGGTCCAAAAAAAAAACGGTTTTTAGTTACAAAAACCGGTTTTCGGTTTTTTTAATCCAATAGGTTACAAAGTTACATTTACAATGCACTTTAGTTTGCGATACTTCATTCGAATCGATATCAATATGATCAAAATTAGTACTATCGAAAGAACATCAATATCAATATAAATAAAACACAATTTTAATAAAACCATTTTATTCTATTAATTATTATATTTATTTATTATTTTATTATTATTATATATTTATTGATTATTATTAAATATAATATAGCGTAAGATTAATACATACATATTGCAATAATATACAATAAAAGTATAATCTAAGTAAAATGAAGTAATATTTTAAGTAAAAAAGTATAGGTTAGAAGGTTACAAATAGGATATATTATATGAAATGGATTTAGCATTATGTTGGAAAGTATTTTTCATGAAGCCTATTGAGAAAAACTCGTTCATACATATGTTGGTCGGTTAAGCGGCTTCTCTCATCCGACACAATATCATTCAATGATGACACCAGTCTCTCTGATGCCACCGAACTTTCGACCAACGATATGTATTTTTTAGCTATAAAAGCCAAGCCTGGCATACAGGTTCTGTTCTACTCACAGAATGAAAACGGATCACTTAATCTCAGCAGCAAAGACTGCTGCAGATATAGAGTTATTTCATTTAAAAAAGAACTTTGAATCCGTGTGTCCTGAGATCTTGAACTGGAACCACTGTTCACCAATATTGCAATAAAAATTGTGTGTAACTCAGAAACTTGATACAGTAATGAACACGCTAATAACCGGCAAAATAACGCAAAAGATGGAAAACATAATAAGTTGTGAGATGAGAAAAAGAAATCAAACTAGTTGAGTTGAGAAATTTAGCGATAAACGAATGAAAACTTTTCGGAATGCCTCAAATAACCACCCAAAAATGTCTACCAGCTCCGCTACTATAATTTGTGATACATGATGTAAGAAGAAGACTAATTGCGTGGAAATAGTTCACAATCCAGTTCAGTCCACACGAGTATTTCATTTTTATAATATAATTATTTGACAACCTTTTGTTGGCCAACTGCCTGGAGCGGAGTCGAACAGGAATACATGTAATATACAGATTGAACGAAATAAATTTGGAACATACGAAATATTATGTATTTCGGCTCAATTCTGCTGTAGGTGGTTGACCAACAAAAGGTTGTCAAATAATTATATTATAAAAATCCAATACTTCAGCGGGCTGCTGGATTCAGAAATCATAAAAATTAAAAGCTACACATAAATCTACATATCTTATTATGCTGTCAAACCACTTATAGTCCAGGAAATGAAGCATTTCACCTCGCAATTTTTTCGTCCTGCGTGGATTGACTTGAAATTTTAACAGAACGTAATAGCCAAGGATCAAAAATATATATATATATATATATTTATATATAAATATATATATATATATTTGAATGCACTCCTAGCCTTCTCTATTCTACATTTTATTTCCTGTGAGTGATCCCATTGTACATTTACTGAAATTTACTTGAAATTTTAACAGAAGGTAATAGCCAAGGATCAAAATCTATATCGAACCAAAGTGCGCCAAAGCCTTGAGGGTGGTTGCCACCCCATCTCGGGGGTAAAATTTTTTTTTACGTTTTAACTACAGGTTTCGATTAAAAAAGTGATTCTAAACATATACATTTTTTTTGTAAAACTGATATTTTTCAAGTTATTCGCTATTGAAAGTAACTTTTAGACGAAAAAATCGACGTTTTTAATCGATTTTTCGCGAATAACTCGAAAATGGTGAATTTTACCAAAAAAATTGTAGAGAACAAATTTGTAGCTTTTAAAAAGACAAATACAATTCATTTTTTAAAATGTTTTTGCGATATAACAGGAACCGAAATACGGCCTATCAATGTTCACCGGTTTTCTTCAAATGCCAAATTTGAAAGATTCAAAGTCAAATATCGGGAAAATGATGCATTTTTGGAAGAAAACTCACAGAACCTTTTTTAAAGAGCATAAATAGACCTATCATAAAAAAAGACTCTAGCTCAAAAATTGAGTGAGTTATGATGAAAATAAGGTCAATACCTCATTTCAAATCGATGAAAACTACCCCCTAACCACCCCAATAATTAAAATCAATCTTCACCCTTCTGCAATTCTCGTTGAACATGTATTGTTAATACACGTCCAAGAAGTTTGACCCATTTAAAATGCTTAGTTTTAGAATGAGTTTAGCATAAAGCGAGAAACGATTTACAATTTCATATTTTTTACCCTTCTTTTTTTAATTATCCCGAAAATACTTAATATATGAAAAAAATAAAAATGTACCAAATTGTAGCTTTTTTAATGACTAAAATTTTCCTTTATTTAGATTTGTTGTACAATGAATATTTGGCGAGATATAGCCGTTTAACGCATCGATTTACGATCAAGCACCATCTTTTTCGAGCCCTTTAAACTCACCCTATTTAAAAACCAAGGGTTCCAAAAAGATTTAATTTACAGATCCTTGTAGCTCTTAAAAACCTCTACAAAATCGTTTTTGAAGAAACACTCTATCGTTAAAAATGAAGGAAATACGTTAAAAAAACCAATTAATTTTTTTTCCGGAAAATTCCATTAGTATAGTACAGTACATTTCGGAGCATAATAATCTGCAAAACCGGTATATTAGGTAGTGGGGCGTTATACATTCGAAATTTTAAGCGTTCTTATTTTAAAATCCCATACAACAGAATAAAACATCTGCTCATATGTCTATGGCTTGGCAATGAAAATATCAGAGCAACAGATTGGGGATGGTATTCCAAAGATGGTTTGTTATTACCCGTACGCATGAACAAACAACCTGCACCCGATGAACTTTTGAAAATTATTTTTTGCCAATGCAAAAAAGGATGCGGCGTTTCATGTGGGTGCAGAAAAGTTGGTTTACTGTAACTCTACTTGTTCTGGGTGCTCAGGTGAAGGCTGCAATAATAGTCCACCAATAATTGAAGAAGATGAGGATGACATAGATCACGATGAAGATGTAATTGATGACGAATAAAATTAATATTATATTTGTTTTAACTATAAATGTAAATATTTTCAACTATTTATGTAAATTTATAAGAATATATGGTGCCTTTTTATATTAATAATTTTTTTTGTATTTAATTCTACTTTTTTCAATTTATATCTATTAAATTAGTTTATAAAAACTGCAATGTTGTAAAGGGTGATTTTCAAAAGTTGAAAAGTTGCAAAATTTTGGCAAAAAATTGTTTTCACCTATAGCACTCATAACAATTGATTTTTAAGGGTTGAAAATGTATGAAATTGTATTTTAAAGTATAAAAAAATCACTATTTAACTAATCCAAACCAAATTTCACTCATCTTAAGATATGTAATGTTATTTTACAATTTTTGAAAATTAGGGGTAGTTTTCACCCCTAAGAACAATCAGGGTTCATCGGCATGACATAAACTATAAGCAGAGGGTGAGTTGAGCTTAATTCCAAATTTTTATGCAAATCGTTCCAAGGCGAAATCATTTTCTTCGCATTACTACTTTTTTTACATTAATCTCTAACAAGGGTCACTTTTTAAGGGTTGAAATATGATGGAACTTTATTCAAAAGCACGATACTATCATTATTTAATTAATTCAAGCCAAATTTTACCCATATTCAGGTTTAATATGTTATTTTATAATTTTTGACAATTAGGGGTAGTTTTCACCCCTAATAACAATCAGGGTTCGTCGACATGACATAAACTATAAAGCAGTGGGTGAATTGAGCTTAAATCCAAATTTTTATCCAAATCGATCCAAGGCGAAATCATTTTTTTAGAATTAGTAATTTTTTTACATTAATCTCTAACAAGGGTTGCTTTTTAAGGGTTGAAATATGAAGGAACTGTATTCAAAAGTATAAAATAATCATTATTTAACTAATTCAAACCAAATCTTGCCCATATTCAGGTTTAATATGTTATTTTATAATTTTTGACAATTAGGGGTAGTTTTCACCCCTAAAACCCTTCAGCGCACTTCGGTTCGATATAGATTTTGATCCTTGGACTATCACCTACCTTCTGTTAAAATTTCAACTCAATCCATGAGGACGAAAAAATTACGAAGTTTTAACTTTTTTCGAGCTTCATTTCCTGAACTATTATCGCTTCCTTTACGCAAAGCAAACAACATTGTTGCGAGACAGATAGTTGAACGATATTTTATACAATGTCTATACCCAGGTATGGATTTATTTTTGTCCAAGTTTTATATTGGTCCACTATTTCAAATGCAGTTCAAACAGACATATATTAAATTGTATGATCCGTTTTAAATTCGTTCAATATGTTTGATTGATCTGTATATATATATATATATATATATATATATATATATATATATATTCAATTTTTATACACAACTTTATAGAATACAGAATTTACTCATGTTCTCATGTTCTTGTGTGTCGTTCAATAATTCTATACCTTTTTAAATCACGTTGTGAGGTTCAATGGAAAAGTTATTTCGCTGGCTGTGTAGATTCCTGGTCGATCTACTTGAACGTTTGAAATTCTTTTCACCATCTCCAAAGGATGGAGAAACGTCGAGATCAAACGCGCCGACGGACCGATTGGAAATATTAAAATTATTTCTTGTCCAGACGAATGCTGCTATTGATTGGTTATCCACATCACCACCTTTCCGCAATAAAGAGTAATTTTTAAAAAAATTTTATTCGTACAATAGTTGAATGGTTGAACTAATTCTTGAGCCATTTTTGGAGCAAAATATTGCAGATTTTGTAGTTTTGAAAAAATCAGATTTGTAAACGGCGAGATAGTTTATATATACGGCACATATATTTACAGCCCTTTGAAGTTACAAGATAAAATTGTTTTTTTTTTGCAATATCTCCTAACTACTTGACATTTTGTAATAAAAATGGATACGTTACTTTATTGTACTGAAAGTATTTTTCATAAAAAAGAAACAACAAAATGTAAGTGCACAGGAAATTTTTAAGGGAGATGTGCACCCCTAAATCCCCCAAACTTTTGAGTACGTTCAAATCAAATGAATTTTGTGGCAAAATCAGTTTAAAACAATATTTTTAAAACTTTTTTGCCTCTTATCACTTTTTCAAAAAAACTAGTTTTTTCCTAGTTCACCATAAAATTACAATTAGTTTCTACGGATACAATAATTATTACAAACAGTTCCATCAATAATAATCATTAATTTGAAGCTGTCATTTATTGTGTAAATAAGATTAATATTAAAAATTTTGATATTACAATGGCCTACATATTATGTTATGCAGTAAAATACCCCAAAACAAAATCTAAGCGCACAGAAAAATTTTAAGGGGGGTGTGCAGCCTTAAATCCTTCCAAACTTTTGAGTACGTTAAAATTAAATGAATTTTGTGGCATCATTAGTTTAATACATTATTTTTCAAAAATGTTTTGCCTGTTATAACTTTTTTTCAAAAAACAGTTTTTATTGAGTTACGGCGCTTTTCATTAACCTTGTAATAAAATATTTTGCTTACCTCAGGGTAAGAATGCGGGAATAGAAGATTGGGCCATTTTCGGCAAAATTTATGAGAGTATTTTAAATGTTCGTTTGGTAGAATATCTAGAAAAACACAAAATACTTTACTGTAATCAATATGGCTTAAGAAAAAAGTGTAGCACTACACTAGCTACACAGAAAATTGTGAGAGATATAGTTGATGGCTTGGAGGAAGTCATTTGTGTCTTTGAATTGTGTGACTTCCAAGCTTTTGACTGTGTTTCGCATGAATTACTGTTGGAAAAAATGCATAAATACGGTATTAGGGGAAACACTCTTAATCTATTTAGATCATACCTAACAAATAGAAAACAGGCAGTTTTTCTTAATAACAGCTATTCTGAGTTTAACACTGTCGAATATGGTGTACCTCAAGGTTCGATATTAGGACCCACTTTGTTTCTTATTTATCTGAACGATTTATTTCACTACACTTTTCATATAAAATGTGTTTGCTTCTGCAGATGATACAACTCTCATAAATACTGATATTAATCAGAATAATTTAAAAATTAAAATAGATAGTGATACCCAGAAACCAAAAAACTGGTTTTCGCATAATGGACTAAAGCTAAATGAAGAGAAAAATCAGAATTTGATTTTTAGTTCTGATTGGAAGTATATCTTAAGAAATAGTGTTAAACTATTAGGAATCTATCTAGACGATAATTTGGATTGGAGTGCTCATATAGATTACTTAAGTTCTAGACTTGCTACAAGTATATTTTTAATACGCAACTTACTTTATATGATTCCTAAAAATACCCTTAGAATGTGCTACTTTGCACTATTTCATAGCCATTAACAGTACGGAATAACTGTTTGGGTAATTCTTCTTACGCAGATCGAATTTTTAAATTACAAAAAAGAGTAGTGAGGATACTTGCAAGAGCAGAGTATATATATATATATATATATATATATATATATATATATATATATATATATATATATATGAGACGCTGATTGAAATTCATGCCAACAACGGTAAGTATAATATAAACTGCAACGTCCATGATCACGATACAAGATCTAGAGATTACTTCGTTTAAGCTTAAAATCAAATCACACTTTTTGAAACATTGTTTCTATTCAAAAACGGAGTACCTAAGTACAGCTTTTACACAATAATACTAGTTTGGTCAGGGTAGTTGCCTATTATAATTATATTTCATGTTTTTTATAATTCCACAAAGTGTGTTTGTCATGTTTTTGTTTAAATGGTAATATTAAATATATACATGTTTGTAATGTTTAAATTATCCGAAAATTTTATATGTTTTATATGTATTGTCACTATTAGGTACTAGGGGCGTCGCCGGACATTTTCAAAATAAGACAAAAGCACCACTTTGTTAGATCATGTATTTTTATTTTAACAACGCCGTAAATAGAAATTAACAATTAATTATCAGACGAAATATAAAACTAAATATTAAAGTCCGTAAAAATAGAAAAGTAAAACAAATCAAATATTATAATCTTAATGAGAGCTATGCGCCTGTTTCTGTGAAACTAATCTTTCAAATTGTAGCGTTTACGCTACTGATTAACCCCTTAAGAAATTTCTTATTACCCGCCTACGATCGATTTTTAAATCGACATTTCTCCACCCACGCGCTGGGAGCGCTTTGAAGGGATTGATCGATTTTGTGCGGAAGCAAGCGATCAGTTTTGGTCAGAACTCATACGCAGCCACGTCAACCGGTGAAATTTTTCACCTTCAAAGTGACGGAATTGGAGCAAGGAAGATAATTTGGGGAAGAATAAAATAGAAATATTAATAATAATAATTAATTTTTTAAAATCAATACTAATCTAAGAGTTCCACATAAAAAGGAAGATTTTTTTGGCGTGCTGCGGCTCCATGTAAGTAAATCATTTCATACGTATTATCTCTTTATCATACAATCAAATTTATCCTTGCAGTTTAGTATTTCTTTAGAGATTTATTTTTGAGTTCCGAAATAATTTAAATATAAAATTTCCTTGATTTACTTGCAAAGAACAGAAGGTCATTTTTTTTATATAGTTAAACTTAAATTCTGTTTTAGTCCATGTCGTTATCATTAAGTTTTTTTGGTTCTTTTTTTTACCTAACTTTTTTGGTGGAATATACAAGGTTCTACAGCCTTCTGTATTCTGCGCATGTTCAAGCCTGTCATGCTACGGAAATAACTTCATAAATTTTGACATGATGTTGACCTAACCTAATGTTTAATGTTGTGTTCTGGTGAAGTTAATCCCTGCTGCTACATTTATATTACATATTTATTAAATTAAATAATCATTTTAGATTCCGTCACTTCACTTGAGAGTATTCTCTTGAGAATATTCCCTCAAGGATATTAGTAACTTTGAATCCTTAGATAGTTAGCAACTTGTGTATGTAACCCGTGGATTTTGCTGTCACCCAGAGACCAGTGACTGGTTGTGGCTTTGTGCCCAGGATTCGTCTTTACAGCCATAAACTGATTTAGCCGTGCCAAGAGGAGTTTTTCCTATGGACTTATGGGGCTGTAAAGATAAGTTGTTTGACTGTGTAATTTTTTTTGTTACTATCTATTTACTGTTAACTCATCATATGCATATGATAAGGTGAATACCTTTGTGATAATTTAATTTTTGATATAATCTAATTCTAAAATATTGGGGAGAAGAAAATACATTACATGTTTTTATTGGGTTTTTAAATAGGATATACAGAGTCTGACCAAACTCACTTTTTTTGATATAATATTTTTGTTAATACAATACATTTGATATAATACAATTTGATATTGAGAGAGGGACATAAATTTAATGTGGTTTTTTTTTTAAATATGATATAATGAGTATGGAACAACTCACTTTTTGGATGTAATATATTTAATAGAATTGTAACAGATTTATCAAGTTTGATATCTTTACAATATTCTAATTTGTATCTCATTTTAGTCGAACTAGTTAAATTTAAATTACTACCTTTTTGTGTTAAGACTTTGGCTATGATACGGACTATTCTTGAATTTTTACTGATATTTTATACTTTATTTGGCCAGTGGTAGTGATTATTCGCTTGTTGAGGGGCTATTAGGTCCTATTGTATATGTACACCATCCACTACCACTGTTATTTGGCTTTGCATTATATGTAAATTGTTTATACACATATACCTATATACATTTTTTATAAATATATTTATTGTTGCTATTTTGAGTTTTATTTCAGTTCTACTAACCAGTATATAACATAGCAAAACAAGATTATTATTTAGTATTTTTGTATTTCAGAGTATTATCTCCAGATTCATTTGTTACTTCAAAATCTCAACTATCGTTGAGTTGGCGCCCTTCTTTTCTCTTCTTATTGTTCTCTTTCTATAAATTTATTCCCAGTGACCTTCTTCAGTTGTATCACGTTTGATATTACCAGGTCTCATTTCTTTCTTGTCTCATTAGCTCATTATCTCTTGTTATTGTTGTTTATATCTTTAAAGCCACAATCCAGTGCATTGAAGCTAGCCCGAACACTCACTTGAGATTTAGTGTCTCTTTGGCCATTTAAATTTGTTCCTCTGAGCTTAGCCCTATTTTTAGTATTTTTTTTTCATCACTTCTCTTTCAGTTCTTCTGAAATTTGGAAGTTCTACACTTCCTAAAATCCAATACTCCCGGAGTATGAGGTTTCAAAATCTAGGCTGTGTATTTGAGACACACACACAATTATATCATTTTCAAGTACAAGACGATTTCTAACTCTTGTTTTAATAGCAGTCATAGACGAGAAACTTAACTCACACAAATATGATGTTACAAATGGAACCAAACATTTTACAGCTTCACTCGCCAACTGGGGTATTCCTGCATCTTTTCGGTCCAAAATTGGTCCGAGTTCTGGGAAAAAAATTGGAGCTTCAACATTCCATAACTTGATATTTCAATAAGTTTTTTTCATGTTTATTGGTATTTCAACATGCTGAAAGGAATCGGCTAAAAACGGATTTAGTATCCATCTGCAACTGTCGTAACTGTTTTGAATTTCTTCGGGGAAATAATCACAGAGCTGTTGTTTTAAATTGAGCAAAGTAACATGCATGTCAGCAAAAACTTGTTCAAAATTTGTAGCACTGTAATTGGATACATTTTCCATAATTTCCTGAAGGCACTGGAATGAAATGAGTTGTTTTTTGCCAAGTGAGGTCGACCATAAATCGATTTTTCTTAGAAACGCCTTAATTTTATCTGTGGCTGTAATTATATTAATGTCGCGACCTTGTAAATTACTGTTCAAAATATTTAATTGCTCGAAAATATCAGCAAGGAAACCTAGTTTCAGAAGCCAAATAGGATCGGAAAATTGATTTTCATATGGGGACTTCTCATCTTTCAAATACATTAAAAGCTCTGCTCTTAAGTGAAATACTCTTTTTAAGACGTTGCCCCTTGAAAGCCACCTTACTTCGGTGTGATAGAGAAGATTTTCAAATAAAGCACCCATGTCTTCGCAAATTTTTCTAAAATACGGGTCTGCAAAGCTTTTCCTTTAATGGAATTTACAACTTTAATGATGGTTTTCATAACACAGTCCATTTCAGGAGGTAAAGCTTTGGACGCAAGAGCTTCTCGATGTAAAAAACAATGTCTCCATTTGGCATTAGGCATTATTTCTTGTAATTTGACGACAAGACCAGATTTATGTCCTGTCATAGCTTTAGCGCCATCTGTGCATATAGCAATACATTTACCCAGTCAATATCATATTTACTTGTACGTTTCACAAAAGTGTCGAGTAAACATTTTCCAGTGGTATTGGTCTCCAATGGGGAACAAAATAAAATATCTTCTTGAATGCCATTATTTGTATCATATCTTACAAACGTAATGAATTGGGCACAGTTAGATATATCTGTGGATTCGTCCATTTGAAGAGAGAAGTACGTGCATTTATTAAGATTTTCCACAACTTGCGCTTGAATATCTTCTGCCATATCACTAATTCTTCTTTGGATAGTATTATTTGTATTATTTGATATTTGGATAGTATTATTTGACAGAGGTATGTACACTTCCCGTCATATAAAACTGGTACACTTTTTTTTCCCAATGTAAACCTGGGTTCAGAAATAAATTCGTTGTTGCCGTTACAGATAACGGAATTGCACTAAATCTAAATAAAAAAATAACAATCAAAAATGTATAAACTTTTTAGATAGGTATTATTTTTATCATTACCAAAAAAAACTTAATCTAAGAAATTAAACAAGCAGAAATAGGGTTGAGTTATTATCCACAATATTTGAAGAATTTTTAAAACTTAGGGTACTGGTACAGGGAAAATTGGAATGCATCTACTGTAATTTTATACTTCAATTACCTACCGAATTCGAACTGTATTCTGTGCAACATTTATGACTCGAACATTTATACTTTATCCTACGTATTATATACCAGAAAATATTCGTTGCGAAAAAACGCTTTTCAAAACGTAACAGTTACAATACCATATCTCATCGTAATGTTTTATTATAATAATTTGAAGTTTGTCAATATTGATTAACTGTCATTATTTCTGAATTGAAATATTTTCATAAATTTTTATAAAACACAAATCAATGTATGAGTACTTAATTGAGATGATGGAAAATTACAAAATTAATATGAGAATTTTTTAGGATGCATGTTTAAACAAATTGAATGTGACTGACTGATCGAGAATACTCGATAATGTTTTAGTTTTTAGCATGTTTTTAGTATACTCCAAAACTGGCGGTCTGTCACAGCCTTACTTTTAGCTGGTTTTATATAATATTTTCGTTGAACTGGCAACGGTGCCCTAGAAATCAGAATGACACATATGACAAGATCAACGTACACAACTTAAAAAACACGATTTTTGATTATAAGAGTTGTACCAGTTTTTTATGACGGGAACGGTACCATTTCAACAGCTGTTGGAAAAATCAGATTTTCAGCAATTGTGTGCGGATTACTAGTTTTGGCAACACGATAAGCAACTTTATAACTTGCTAATAATGCTTTTTCATTAGTAGTGGTTGCCAAGGGAAAACTGTCTTGCTATTTGTGAAGGACGTTCAGCTTTTTTTCAAAGAATTCTACGTGCTTTTCTTTTTTATCTGGATGTTTGCTATTTAAATGTCGAAGTAACTTTGATGGCTTCATGCTTTCTTTTGACAAGACTTGTCCACAAATAACACATTGTGGTTTATTGGAAATAACGGTAAAATCATATTTAAGATATTCATCAATGTAGAATCTGTTTTTCTTTTTATTGCTGCTACTGCCACTTATTTATTTTATTTAGCGTATGGATAATTACAATACGATAAAAGTAGTATTTAGATAATAATTATGTTCAAATTGGAATTGTAACCTAAGTTAAATATTAAATATTAATGTCCAAGTTGCACAGCCATTCAATTGCACCAGGAGAACACTCTGCAAAATCTTGAAGGTCTCCGCTGTATCTGCGGATTGGGCAATCCGCCATGATGTGTTGGATGGTCTGTCTCGGGGATCCACAATCACATTGTGGGCTTTCTGCATGACCCCATCGGTATAGAGAATCGGCACATTTGCCATGACCCGTGCGTATGCGATTTAATTTTGTCCATATAGGGCGTGGCAGGTTTGATCCAGTGAAGCCGATCGACGTACTTGTTATTTTGATGACGTCTGGCTCTGTTGTTGGCATCCATCTTTTCGTCCACTGCTCTTGCTTATTGTAGCTATCACCCATTCCCTGAACGGATTGGACAGGGGGTCGTCTGGACTTCAGTCTTTGTTGGTCTCGTGCGGCGTGCGGAATATACTGGTGAATTGGCAGACGATTATTTGCCATGATTTTCTGATATTCTCTGACAAGTGCTGCCGTTCGTCGAATATCTGGAGGTGCTATATTGCTCAGAATTGGAAGCCATCTTAGTGGAGTTGATTTAATAGTACCAGATATTACTCTCATAGTGTAATTTAGTTGAACATCAATCTTGTTGACATGAGCGCTATTTAGCCATACCGGTGCGCAGTATTCAGCGACAGAATACACCAGGGCCAGTGAGGAGGTTCGAAGTGTATCCGCAGTGGCACCCCATGTCGTTCCAGCAAGCTTTGTTATTATGTTGTTACGGGTTCTCACTTTGGCAGCTACATTCGTAAGATGGGTTTTGAACGTCAGTGATCTGTCGAGCGTTACACCCAGGTATTTAGGGTTGTTATTATGTTTCAAAGTCTCGCCATTGAAGGTGATGCTAAGGGTGTCATTCGAAAGCTGATTTGTGAGATGGAAGAGGCTTGTCTCAGTTTTGTTTGTATTAGGGCGAAGTCGCCATTGTTTAAAGTAGTCGCAGAGAACCCTTAAGTCTTCGGTAAGCGCCCTTTCTCCAACATCTTTGGCTTGGTTTTGAAATGCGATAGCCAGGTCATCTGCGTAAGCAAATTTTTTTGATTTTGTCTCTGGAAGATCGGCTGTGTAAATGTTAAATAATAGTGGAGCAAGCACTGAACCCTGTGGGAGGCCATTATTTAGCTTTCTGACATTGCTCTTTGTATCGTTTATATATACTTGAAACAGTCTGTTGGTTAGGAGGTTATTGATTAGTTGGCAGGTTTTCAGGCATGGTATGACCTTCATTAGCTTGTAGATCAGGCCTTCTCTCCACACAGTGTCATATGCAGCCGTCAGATCTATAAACGTTACGGCTGTTTTTTCCCGTTTTTCGAAACCGGCTTCAATAAATGTCGTTAAGGACAGTACTTGATCACTACAGCTACGCCCGCTTCTAAATCCGGCCTGTTCGACTGGTATCACAGTGTCGGTGATGGGGTATATCCTGTTATATATAAGTCGCTCTAGTAGTTTGTAGCAGCAACTGAGGAGGGCAATGGGTCGATAGTTTTCGGGTAGTTCACCGTCCTTTCCAGGTTTTAAAATTGCAATAACTTTGGTTCTTTTGAACTCTGGAGGTAGTACAGATGTCTTCATTATGTCACTAAAAAAGTCTTGAGCCAGTGTCGCGTTTTTGGACCACAGTGAATTAGGAACTCAGGATACATTCCATCGAAACCTGCCGCTTTGCCTTTTTTAATTTGACTGAGGCCATCGTTTATTTCGTTCAGAGAGAAGCATCTTGAAAACTCTGAAGTAGGAGGAGTGTTTGTCTTAAGTTCTTTTAGAGCTTTTTTTGTAGACGTCGTATGGATTTTGTCAGAGGGGGCACGCGATACTTCAACTATTCTGTTAGCTATCCTTTTCGGATAGATACTGTTCTTGTTCAAGCGTTTCTCTCTAACGGCTTCACCTAGTCTACGTAGCAATCCCCATGCCTTCCGGCTAGATCCACTCCAAAAAAATACCAGATCCAAAAACGAAACGTCGTAAATATTTACGACGTAAAAACGAAGCTACTAAAACGTTCCAGAGTGCTATCTAGTAGCGAGCGCTTTCGCGATTATCATGGAAGAGTTTTGAGATGTAGACACAAGCTAATATGTCGCGGTGTACAATGTGCAGTCGACTTCTATTATTTATTTTTATTGTAAATGCTATTCTGGCAGAAGTACCTACTACTAATTACTAGTGGGACAGATCGCAATCATTCAAATATTTGTATTAAAATAAAATAATTGATTTTGATTTAAACTTAAACAGTAAAGTAAAATTAAATTTGAGAAACCATTAGATAATTGTAAATTAGGCACGCTATTTCTGTCAAATAATATTGAATAAATGAGTGGGGAAATTGGGGGGTCGCGAACAATTTTTTTAGCAAAAAAGGGTCGCGGTTTAGACAAGTTTAGGAAACTCTGTTATAGACTGTACATTATATCAAATGAAAAGACAAGCTACTGACTACCAAGTGATATAAAGTGCGTTTTAAACAGTGCGGATTATGACAAAATCATTAGGTTTTTAAAGAAAACGAAATTGTAATGCATATAATCAAATATAAGTGAGACTTCGAGAAAAATTCTAAATTATAATTAACTTTGTAAAAACTTTATAGTTTATATTTTATATTAATCATTATAATATATTATAGTCTATATTGTACTACCGCTATAATAACCTTCTATGGTTGATGCGGGTTATTCCCAATAAAAAAATATGTTCCCTATTTACTACATCTATATACTAATATAATTTATTTACGGATTTATCTAGTTTGATATCCAAAAATATGATTTTTAAACGTTCTTTCTTATTTTAAGGTTGTACAAAAGCTGTTTTTTATGTTATAATTCATTTTAATTTACTGTTCCGCGTATAATACCATCATATATAAAGGAAATAATATTTCACCTCAATTTCAAATAGAAAGGCAAATAGATCACCCCTAAAAGAAAAAATAGGAAATCAATATCTGGCAAAATTGATGATACTGAACTTTGGTATAATAAGAAATACGAAAGCAAAACTTTGAATAAGAAGCTGCCAAAGACAATAAATTATTGCCAGCAATCACTGAAAAAATATTTCCTTAGACCTCGATTTTGTTTGTTTAAAAAATGGTTTGACTGTAGATAATGGGAATAAATATTTTAATGGCAGCTGAAAACATCAAAATAATATTGTGTGTTAGGTAAGAATTTAAAAATAAATGTTTCGGCAAGAATATATTATTTGTTAGAATGTCATTTTGTCACCTTTACATAAAAATTTTCAGAATTATAAACATCAAAATTCAAATATCACAATAAATATTTTTGTTTCTTTTTATTTAGAAATTATAGCCGCATCCACCATAATGGTTATTGGTGGCGACTACAGAATTACAAAATTATAGTTTATAAAATATTCCTATAGACTTTAAGAAATTTACAATATTACTAGCTGAAAAATTAGTGCCTAATAAATTACTTTAACTGTTAGGTTAATGTAATAAATTGTTAACGGTAACTTGTACATTACAATGTTTCACAAATAGGTGGATCACTTTTGTACAATAAATATGAGTGAGTAAGTCTTGTGTGTCCAATTCGTAGTCTCGTTACCACCAATTGTTCTCTTCTGTTCCTGGTAGCTGTAACCTCATTTTTAATTTGCTTCAGTGATGTTCGAGAAGATTGCCATTCGTTTGTCCACTTGCACAAAACTCGATTCTTTATAAAAGCTTTTATATCACTCGCGGTATTTCGATACTTGGCTTTTTCTATATCGGCACATTTAGCAATTTTACTCGCGCACTGGTCCGCACTTTTGTTGCCAGAAATGCCAATGTGAGATGTAATCCATATAAATCTGATACTCCTAGAATTTTCTTGAGCCTGCATGAGTTCTAGTTTTATCAGTTTCTCAAGGGACCTTTAGGATAGATCTGTTTAAGGGTTTGAAGGGAACTTAGTAGGTCACTTAAGATAACAGAGTTAGGAATGTTACTAGAATTTATATGCATTGTATGGAGCTCAGCGGAGAAAATCAAAAAGAAGGTTGGAAAACGAAATTAATGTTTCACTTGGAGTAACAAATGCAGCACCTACTCCTTTATCACACTTAGATGCATCTGTAAAGATTTTATAGCAATGTTCGTAATGCTGACGGAGAATTAGATCTAGATTATTCTTAATCTCTGCGTGACGGTTAATATGTTTTTCTTAATGGGTTAGATCAGTATTTATATTTGGGGTATTAATTATCTAAGGAGATAGGCGTTTAATATTGATTGGAAAGGTAATTGGGAATTCGACTCTACCTTCAACCCCCTTAGAATGACAGGTACAACCCCCAATTTTTAAAATAGGAAGTATAGGCTTGTGATATATCGTTTGAAAGGTCTTTTCATTCTCCATTCAAAAATGTTGTCGCTTTCAAGTTTATTAAGATTAATTAAGATAAAATAAATTAAAATCATGTGGTTACCGAAATTCGCTACAATACAATCAAAAACTAAAATGTAATGCAAAACGTAATAAAATGTAGAACACGAAAAAGAACTATGAATGTTAATGAAGTAGATGTTCAAAATGTTCACCGCGAACGTCTTGGCAACATCCTAATCTCAAATAAAACTGTCTTCTAACATTATTTAACATAACAGGCGTGATCGACCTAATCGCAAGCGTTATTCGTTCTTTTAAGTCATTTAAATCAGAAGGTTTAGTTTTGTACACATGGCTCTTCACATATCCCCATAAAAAGAAATCTAATAATGTAAGATCAGGTGATCGCGCTGGCCATTCAATCGATCCTCGCCTCCCTATCCACCGATTGGGAAATATTGTATCGAGGTACTGCCGGACATTAAGTTGGTAATGTGGTGGTGCTCCATCCTGCTGAAACCATATCGTATTCGCTGGAACTTGAGGGTTTCCTGGATCAGGATATAAATTTGCCAACGTTGGAATGACATCATTTTGAAGTAGTGCCAAATAATTGTTGCCATTCAAGTTGCCCTCAATGAAAAAGGGACCAATGATATTGTTTCCTACAATCCCTGCCCAAACATTAACCTTTTGAGGGTATTGAGTGTGTTCTTCTCTCATCCAGTGAGGATTTTCCGTGGCCCAGTAGCGGCAATTTTGCCGATTAGCATGACCGTTAAGTGAAAAAGTACACTCATCAGAAAACATAACGTCTTCTAATTGGATAATATTGTTATCCAACATGTCCATCATTTGCTCACAAAAAAAAGTTCTCCTATCAAAATCGTCTTCCATGAGCTCCTGAGTAGGTATCATCTTATAGGGATGCAATTTATTTTCTTTTAATATGTTTACTATCGATGTATGGCTAGCATTGAATGTAGTGGATGCCTGTCTACTCGATGTATGTGGATTTTCCTGAAACTCAAGCAACACATCTAATTTGAGTTCATCACTCAGTGCATTGGCAGCTGCTTTTTTTATCTGCCTTACATGACCAAACTCGCGAAACTGCTTCTCTATTTTACTTATTGTTCCTTGGGATATAGGCGGTAAATTAGGAAATTTCTCATGAAATAGGCGAGTTACTTCCTGTTGTGTTCGGGTGTTATCTCCGTAACCAATCATTTGTAAAACTGTTATTTTATGCATTTCCGTTAATCTAACCATTTTTCAGAATTGAATTGAACGAACTTTTTACTTAAATTAAAATACTGACAACTTAAATAAAACAATTTACTAATGCGTGTTAAAATAACGTTGCCACGGAAATTCTTTAAAGTTTTTTAATGGTTACCATCTAAAAACCACATTGCTATGGTTTTTGTTCACTTTCTCATTATCAAGACCTAAACGGGAAATAAGTTTTGAGTATATTTTAGCGAATTTCGGTAACCACATGATTTTAATTTATTTTATCTTAATTAATCTTAATAAACTTGAAAGCGACAACATTTTTGAATGGAGAATGAAAAGACCTTTCAAACGATATATCACAAGCCTATACTTCCTATTTTAAAAATTGGGGGTTGTACCTGTCATTCTAAGGGGGTTGAAGGTAGGGGTTGCATTTTCACGTTAAAGAATGTCAAGTTATAATTTAAATTTGACGTGTTTCGGGATTTTTTATAAATATGTACAGTAACCTAAATAATGAATTTATTCCATTTGGCTTTTACACACTGTATCTTAATTAGTGAACATATTAAATGAAGGTTTGTTTACATTTGAGGCTGTTGACGTTACGTGTGATAGTGTTAAGGAAATTCGGCGGTGGTATAATGAAGGCTTCCCACTTTCAGAATATAAACTTTCCACCGGTGACGTTCGAAATGCGCCAAGAGAGAGTTTAAGTGCTGTGTTGTGAATAGAGTCTAGCTGTTTTAACAATATGGGGAAGCAGAGGCGTAAGCGATTGATCCATAATCAATTTTTGATCTAATTAGAGTTCTGTAGATTGTAAGTAAGGTAGAGAGATCAGAGCCCCATATATATTTGACAGTGTTCTCATTAGGTTAAGTTTCTTATGACAAGTCAAAACTAATTGTCTAATATGTTCTTTCCAAGTAAGTTGATTATCAAACCACATACCTAAGAATTTTACACATGATTTGAAGGATAGCGATGTATTGAAAAACTTGAGATTGGGATTATTTGAGAAGTTCTTTTTGAGAATACCATACCAATGGTTTTTGTAACCGAGAATTGAAAACCAGTATCGCGAGACCACTTTTCAAGTTTTTGTAAGAAACTTGCAAAATTGTTGAAGTTAAATTTATCTTTACCTTTTACATAAACCACCAAGTCATCTGCATATAAACGTGCTTGTAAAGATTTTTTGAAGTTTTTAATTATGTCATTAACAGCAATTAAGAAAAGTGTAGAACTAATAATTGAGCCTTGGGATACCGTTTTCTTCCTCCTGCATTTCGGAATAGTATTTGTTAACTCTTACATGAAAAGATCTGTTTTCTAGAAAGTTCTTAATAAAATGAAGGCAATTTCCACGAGTGTTCCTATGACTGTAAGACCTGGAAAGTGTTATTCATAAATCTCCGGTAACAAAACAGCATTGTATCGCCGTATTTTTTGACTTAAGAAAAGCATTTAATACATGTTGAAGCTTTAACATTTTCCCGTATCGGTTTGGGCGAAAACCATTTTGTTCGTTTATAAGTTCGAATTTTCTAGATGCCAAGTCAGACTTGAGTTAATAATTTTTTTCTAGTAGCTTGTCCATTCCTCAATTTAGGCTTATCGGTCTATAAGAATCGGGGTCTAGACGAGATTTTTGGCTTTTGAGAAATGGGAGAAGGATAGATTTTGACCAAATAGATAGGTATAGTGGAGTTCATCGATAAGTATCCAACGTATTTGCAGAATACTCCAATACAACCAAATTTCAAAGACTTCAATTATTCTTAAAAGTGCATCAGTTAAAGTCCAACTTTCAACCATACAAAATAATAGATAACACAAAACCTCCTATTAATTTATTATTCTATTCTAATTCTTATTCTCAAAGTAATATTGTTTCCACGTCAGATTTTATTCAACCTATAAAATGCAGCTCTGGCCATCTCTATACTATAATTTCTTTGCTCATGCCCCAGTTCTCATTTGGATTTTAACCAAGATACGTGATACTGTTGGTTCTCTCCAGTTATTTCTTTTGCGACTTATATGCAGTGCGTGAGTGATTTTTTATTCCATATACCTACGAACATATACGTACCTTTCGCTCGTGCTCGTTTTGTTGGATTGTTTGTGATGGCTTCATCATCAACATCATCAAGTTTTACACCGGTACTGTTGCGTACAGTCAGTAAGTCTGTCTATTCACCAAGAGAGAAGACTATTGTCCTGAATGTTCACGATGCTCTGGTTTCTCAGAATCCCACAAACACTGTTCGCAACATAGTCGAAAGTTGTGCCAACATGACTGGCGTAGGGGAGTCAACTATATATAGGTTCCTATCAGAAAGAAAAAAACACGGTATAGCTAACCCAAACACAAACGAACACTTAAAGAGAGGGAAAAAGCCTATTGAAATTGATGAATTTGCCAAAAATGGTATTCGAAGGAAAATTCATGGATTTTTTTCAAAACAGAAATACCAAACCTAAACAAAATTTTACAAGAAGTTAGAGACGACCCGGATTTGCCTCATATCGGACGAACTAAATTGTGGCAAGTTTTAAAAGAATTAAATTTCCGGTGGGAGAAATCAGACCGAAAATCACTTTTGATTGACCGGGAGGAGATAATATGTTGGAGAAGAAATTATCTAAGATCCATACGAAAATTCCGGGCTGAAGGAAGGCCAATCTTCTACCAGGATGAAACGTGGGTAAACTCAGGTCATACTCTAAAAAAATTTGGTCAGATAAAAATATATTAAGCTCCAGGCAAGCCTTTATGAAAGGTTGGTCTACTGGTATCTCCCCACCTTCTGGTAAAGGCAGTAGATTAATAATTTTTCACATTGGCAGTGAAAAAGATTTGTTAAGCATGGTTTGTTGGAATTTCAGTCCAAAAGCACAAAAGACTATCACGAGGAGATGACAGCTGATGTTTTCGAAGAGTATTTTGAGCAGATGATTGAACACATACCACCAAATTCAATTATAGTATTAGATAATGCACCTTATCATTCACGACTAGTAGAAAGACTTCCAATGACTGCGGAAAGTCACAAAGTGTGACTATCCAACACAAATCTAAGTTCAAGAAATACGTAGTTGACAAAATGGCGGAAAGGCGAAACATCACAGTCTTTAGACTTTCACTCTACCACTGCGAAATAAATCAAAGTGAACTCATTTGGGCACAAATGAAAAGTTACGTGGCTAGAAAAAATACGTCATATAAAATACAAGCTATACGTGAGTTGTTATACGTCCTTACAACATATTACAGAACAAAACTGGAAAGATGCAGTAAGACATGTAATAGAAGAAGAACAAAAAATGTGGGATCTTGATAACATAATTGATGCGACCGTAGACACAACTGCTAATTAATAAACCCTCAAGACGACTCGGATTCCGAAGTTGATTTTATTTATTTTGAATTTGAATACTTTTCTAATAGTAATTATATAAGGTAAGTAATAGTAGTTGTAATCGTAAGGTATTAAAGGGGAAAGGCGCAAAATGTCGCCTGTCAAAATGTTCAGTGTGTTTTAAATGTATTTTTTTTTTCAATCTGAGAAAACTAAAAAGCATTTTTGAAAAATTTAAAGGCAGAATGAAATATTTATTAGAATAAATAAACAGTTCCTTTTGCATGCAATATTTTCAATTAAAAATTAAACTATATTTTCTCTTTTATTTTCACCCCTGTTACATAACATATTAAAATAAACATTGTGGAAGTTTTCAGGGACTTTCTCCTCAGTAATAATGTAATCTTTCATTCTGCGTTTAAATTTTTCAAAAATATTTATTAGTTTTCTCCGGATTCGAAAATAATGGATACATTTGAAACACAATTGAAAATTTTGCCAGCGACATTTGGCGCTTTTCCCCTTAATTAAATAAATGAATATTTTACAAATGGCAAGAAACTTTTTATTTTTGAATAAAATAAAGAAGTTTTCATTCCTATTTCAGAAGCCAACGAGTAAACATCGGGCTTCCTACTAATAGTATTTTGAATAAAAACTTGTTTAGTTTAATGTGATTGTTTATCAAGCAAATATTGGTAAGTCGATATCAGTTAAATTAATACTTTCGACAAATAAAATTAGGCCAGTCGTTTTTGGCCATACTTAATATTTTGGCATCCAAAATATTAAAATCAAATATGGCATCATCTTCACAAACAGCTCAACCTAGCTTCGCTGCAGTAACCAAAATAACACAGAAAAAATCTACAACAGCAACATCATGTCCTAGTAGAACTCAAGCCATTGTTATGAACGCTATCCCAGACGTAGTACTATTTGATTACATAAAGGCAATCGGCGAAATTGTTACCCCTAAAGAAATAACCTTTGCTTCACGTATTTCTAATCAACGTATATGCATCTATCTTTCTTCCGTAACCGTAGTAGATAATCTTCTAAAAAATAATCCTACTATTTCGATTAGAAATCAAACAATATCTATTCGTAGACTTATCACTCCTGCAAAGAGGCTACTACTTTCTAACGTGTGTCCTTCGATTCCGAATGCACTCATAGAGCAAGCACTTAAAAATGAACTTGGATTACAACTTGCTTCCCCTATCTCGCATATCCGTTGTAGTTCTCCGGAAGACGAATATGCTCACATCTTCAGTTTTCGACGCTCAGTCTTTGTGATACCAAATAAAGAATACTTTGAGTTAAATACTTCAATTGTAATCTCATATGAAAATACAAATTATAGGATCTTTATTACTTCGGACAAACTTGAATGCTTTTTATGTAAGCAATCTGGACACACTGCAGACTCCTGCCCTAACCCTCAAGAAATATCTAGCAATCCCTCTCCAAATACAACTTCTAGCCAAAATCCAGTCGATCCTCATTCTAGTATATCTCCTCTTTCACCCTCCACAAAAAAAGAAATCTATTCAAATAACCCACCTACTGACATAACAACCCCAAATGAACAGTCTATAACACCATTATCTGTCCCTTCTAACTCTGGCATAAAAAGAACTCATTCCACTGACACAAGTCTTGAATCACCTTCTCTACTGGTTACCGCTAGCCCCCTAAACTTAAACTCTAATAACACACCAAACACAACAACCTTCGCAACTCCTAAATCAGCTCCTAAAAAGAAAACAAAAACTGATGACAAAGAAATTTGTAAAATTAGTCTATGTGCCCATTCAAGTATTGAAAAATTAATTTGTGCGAATCCAGAAAAATTTTCGTTATCAGCATTACAAATAATTGCCTTCCTAGAAAATTCCTTTGGAAGTAGTGATCCCCTCAAAGAAGCTCATAATTTCACCACGAACATTCATTCTCTCCTCGAAGATCTTACTCAAATATACCAAACTGTATCCGATAGATCACTTAAAAATCGCATTACAAGAATAACGAAAAAGCTAAAACGCACATTAAATTCTATAGACGCTGACGAACTTACCAGCCTTACGTCCAATAATTCATGTGACTCTAACTGCAATGATATCGATCCTTTCTAAAATTACTTAATTAGTACAAGGTAAATTCTTTCTACTAACCAAATAAGTTTTCAAATTCACTATTTTACAATGGAACTGCGACGGATACTATCCGCGCCTTGAACACATTCAATATCTTATATCAATTTACCATCCAGATTTTCTTTGTCTCCAAGAGACTAATTTTAATACAACGAATATTCCTCATCTTAAATCCTTTGAAGGATACCACTTCATTAGAACGAACTGCTTAAGAGCCAGTGGAGGTGCATCTATATTTGCGTCCAGCGAAATCTTCTCAACAATGCTACCATTAATAACGAATCTTGAGGCAATTGCCATAACTACATATTGCCCTAATAAACTAACCATCTGCTCCATATATATTCCCCCAAACCATTCTCTAAAAGAAGAAGAGCTCCTAGACCTTATATTCCAACTTCCACAGCCGTTTATTCTCACAGGAGACTTCAATGCACATAACGTTATGTGGGGTTCTCAATCCACATTTGGACGGGGAAAAGTAGTTGAAAATATTATTAACTGCACAAACTCATGTCTTCTTAACACAGGATCTAACACTCATTTTAATATTTCATCTGGATCTTTCTCTGCTATAGATCTTAGTATTAGTGACCCTAAATCTGCACCTTTTTTAACCTGGCAAACAGCTGACGATCTCTTTGATAGCAATCATTATCCTATAATAATTTCCAACAATTCTAATGGGACTGCCTCTGCCAAAAGCTATTGGCGCCTAAATAAAGCTAACTGGCCAGAGTATTCAAAAGCCGTTGACACTCTCTTGCTCGCGCATGATCATCTAATAATAAACGATGTAGACTATTTGTTAACGTCAATAACAGACACTATTCTTTCAGCTGCTAAGACTCATATTGGCAAAACATCATTCTCTCCAAATCATAAAGTAGTTCCTTGGTGGAACTCTTCTTGTGAAGAGGCGATTCGTCTATCCAAAAAAGCTTTAAATAAGTACCAAAAAAACAGAAGCCTTGAAAATCTAATAAATTACAAAAAATTCAAAGCCAAGGCCAAACACGTAGTCAAAAAAAGTAAAAAATCATCCTGGCAAGATTACGTATCATCTATCAACGAAAACTCCAATCCTAGCCAAATTTGGAAAAAAATACGACAAATTCAAGGTCACAAAACTAATAATAAAATTACTCGTTTAATTACAAATGGTATAGAGATCGCTTCATACGAACTTATTCCTAACGCCTTTGCCAAACATTTCGAAGACAAGTTCAGAAATAAAACCAATAATATTGCTTTGTCTCATCATGACTTATATTCACACAGAAATCATCTGATATCATCTGAACATAGTAGATCCCTTAATTCTCCTTTCACTATGCATGAGCTAATATCTGCCTTAGCTAATAGTAGAAACACTGCAGCTGGACCCGATGATATTCCTTATGCATTCCTAAAGCACTTGTCTAATTATAGTCTTAAAAAACTCCTTAATTTATACAATATAATCTGGAGTTCCCATAAATTTCCATCTCAATGGAGCAAATCTATAGTTATACCAATACTCAAGCCAAACCAGCCAACTATGTTTCCACAATCTTACAGGCCCATCTCTCTCACATGCACTATGTGTAAGCTAATGGAAAAAATGATTAACAAACGTCTTTTGTGGTATTTTGAAAAACATAAGATTATTCCAAAGGAACAATCTGGCTACCAAAGACAGCGCTCCACAAGAGATAATCTAGTAATACTCCAAACCCACATCTCCAACGCAATAAATTGCAAGCAAGATTTGATAGCAACTATCTTTGATATAGAAGGCGCATTTGACACCATCTCTAGAAATGCAATCCTTGACAAACTTTTTGAATGTAACCTTACTGGCAACATATACGCATTTATCAAAAACTTCCTAACATCTAGATCGTTCAGGGTTTCTGTCAATAACTTCCTTTCTTCTCCACACATCCAATATGATGGAGTTCCGCAAGGTTCAGTTTTAAGCACATCCTTATTCATTCTTTCGATTAGCAAGTTAAGTGAAAATATAGCTCCACCAATCAAATGCGTATTATATGCCGATGACCTAATAATGTACTGTCATGGTAAATCCAACGCAACTACTAGTAAAATTCTACAAGTAGGAGTAAATGACCTACAAAACAAAGTAGCTTCTCTAGGACTTACCCTCTCCCACTCTAAATCCAAAGTTATTAAATTTAGCAGAAGAATGAGTTCTTTTGATCCGGAAATCACTATCAACAACTTCAAGTTACCGGTTGTTGATAATTGCAAAATATTAGGGCTGATATTTGATTCAAGATTAACCTGGAAACAACACATACAGGAACTTAAAGGAGTTTGCCTAAAAAGGTTAAATATACTCAAAACACTCTCACATTATCATTGGGGCGCGGAAGAAACTACTTTACTGAAAGTCTACAGATCACTTATCCGCTCTAAGCTAGACTATGGATGTTTCGTCTATATGTCTGGTACTAAATCAATATTAAATTCACTGAACACAGTTCACAATACAGCTATTCGTTTATGTCTTGGAGCATTCCGTTCTAGTCCGGCAGAAAGTCTGTACTGTGAAGCTAATGAACCTCCTCTATGGCTTAGACGAGAAAACCTTCTTCTCTCCTATGCTGCTGCAATTTCTTCCAATCCGTCCAATCCCGTATATCATCTATTTACATCATCACATCATACCCAAAACAGCCCTCCATGTAACTTAATTATACATCCTATTCCTAGTCTTCTACAACCGTTACTAAAAGATATAAATTTGTGTGAAACCAGAACTCTACCATTCTCCAATAATCCCTATTGGACCAACATACTCCCATATCATGATATTTCACTCACCAAGTTTAACAAGGAAGATACCAGTATTAGTACATTAAGAATTCTCTTCCTAGAACTTATAAACAAAAATAAATATAACATGGTTCTTTACACTGACGCGTCGAAGACTGAAGGTGGGGTTGGATATTCTGTAACCACTGTACAACAGCCTATCGAACTCTCTAAAATCTCTCCTTGGTGTAGTATCCACACTGGTGAACTACTAGCTATCTTACAAGCTTTTAAATATGCCCAACGATATACAAATACACACATAGCCATATGCTCCGATTCGCTTTCATCTATACACTCCATTAATGCTATATCCACCAAACATCCTATCGTCCAAGATATTCATGACATATATCAGCTTCTTATAAAACAAAATATAACTATCACTCTGATATGGGTACCATCCCATGTTGGTATTAGTGGTAACGAAAAAGCTGATTGCCTTGCCAAAAAAGCCGCATCATCCACGAACACCATTATAAACATACAAATTTGTAATGATCTGAAAGCCAGACTAAAGAAGCTTAATTTATCTACGTGGCAGATTCACTGGAATAATGTTACCTCAGCGCTGCATGAAATCAAACCTACAGTGAACCGTCTTACCTATCCCAGTTTATCTCGAAAAAATATGGCAATCATACGGAGACTGCGTATTGGACATACCCGTCTAACTCATGGCTACCTGATGACATCATCTCCACAACCAAAATGTCAACACTGCAATACGACTCTCCGAATCAGGCATATACT